>JAGPOY010002000.1:0-12120 GCA_018983105.1 Silene uniflora | reverse complement strand
TCAACCTCGTGGTTGACCCCGTGTATTCGTGAACACCTGTGATGATCCAAATATTGGTGAGCAGACTTGACAGGTTTATGAGATAGGATGGGAGCTTGGCGGGCGTGAGGCACTGGATCAGAAGACTTAGTAGTAGATCATTAATTAGAAGACCTTCACGTTTATTTATGTTTCCGCTGTTAGTTCTTTTGTAATTTGATGTAAAGGAAGTTTGTAATAATTAAGTTAAATAAATATATATAATGCCTTGGAGTTTGATTTGTTATTCACTACCTCGGGAAACCGAGATGGTAATAGTCCGGTTTATTAGGGAATGCCTTGCTAAAGGCTCCTTCATAAATCGGGGTGTTACAGTTGGATATGCCAAAATTGACCAACACGAACTCAAGACACGAGGTTCACCAAACTCTTATTGTTGTACACTGATAGTTATCCATAAATAATTTTAAAAAGTTGACTCGAACCGAATGACCTGACCTGACCCGATCTAACCCAAACTCTTGTAACCGAAATTGACCCAGCCCAAACTGAACCGGCCTAATTAAACTTTTAGTCAGGTCTAAGCCCACTAAACATTCATCTCATCCAATTAGTTTCTCTTTAAATGGATACTCCCTCCTACCCATAACTAATGTTCTATTTGCCAATTTTGTTTACCCACACAAATGTCTCATTTGACATATTTATGACTCTTCTACCCTTTGCTCTTTTCATTATTAACAACCCAACCCACTCTTACCCATTACTTTTCATTATTTAAGTCAACTTTTTCTTACCTCAAACAATATTTTTCATTATTTAACTCTATTCCTTAATTTCCGTGCCCCTACCCAAATGGGACATTAGTTATGGGTAGGAGGGAGTATATCCGTTTAAAAATTAAAACATACTATAGCACCCTGCTGATATCTATGTATTATGTAAATTATGTTTGTGTCTTATCTCTACTATATGACCAATTTTAAGTTTAACACGAATACCCCTATTTAAAACAAGAACTTGTGCAATTGTGCATATCATCTACGAGTATAATAGTGATGTAAAACGTGTGTGTTAGATCTACTCCTTCTATGTTTGTTAGAAATTTTGCAGCGGAATTAAAGTTGTTGTATCTAATTCGTGAAATCTGAACTCTAACAAGGATAACTCGTGAATCTCGCTCTAACCTCACATGGATATCACTCGAAACACTCAAATTCAGTCTCGCAAGGTTGAATTGTAAACTAAACTCGCAAGTTTAATCGGAATTGTTCACAAACACATGTAAACGACTTTATTAATGCTCTCAAACGTGTCAATAAGGCTTACAAGAGATTCTTATTTATACTCTCATAAGTCATAAACTAACTTGAACAACAAGTTATCTCCTAACTCTTTCCTAAACTAATTAGGAAACATCTATACATTAACATAAAAAGACAAGATTGAGCAATTGTTAAAGCGACATGTGACAACCTCTCCTTCATTTGTAAACCCTTATTTATTGTTCTTCCAAGCAGCTCTCATATGATACTCTCTTAACACTCTTAAACTTTCCATCTTCCCTTTTTAACGACACTTACATTTATGTAATTTACGTCCATTAATTAATAATTATGCCATTTTTAAGTCTTTTAACTCATTCACCTACCTTTCTATGCATATATAACCTGTAAAAAGAAAAATCTTATTAGTCGCTACAATTTCATTGTATTTGCCGATGGTAATTATTCCAATATTCCTTTTTCATGTGGTTGATATTGGTGGTTATATTAGATTTGTCACCGTTATCTTTATGTTGGCACCACATTTTTCTTTGATAGGATGATCTTTATATCTCATTACATAGCATATGAGCTCATTACATATGATTCTAACTTTCTCTTTATAACAATCTGAGCACCACCGTCGTAACACACCTCATCTACAATGAGATGTTCACTTTTGGGCCCGTTTTGTTCTCACTTAAGCTCAAAAGCACAATGTCTTGTTACTAAGGTGGAAATTCCTCAATTTCCCGATGTGGGATAACTTTACTATCAACAACTTGGGGTGTTACACTCTCGTACTTTTTTCTTAATTCCAAATTTGTTATAAAATCCCGAGTATAACAATAGAGTAATTTTTTTTCTTTTTTTTGCAGCTGATAAGGCGCCAACAAGGTTGTAGATAATGCGATGATCAAAACAAATTTCAGTTTAATGATAATATAATTATGAATTTACAAGCTATCAATTGAATATGGTATCCTTGACATAAAAGCTATGAATCAATGTCTTTTGGAAGGACAATTTGGAGGTGGTTATAGTCTAACGGTCTTATTCTCTGGAATATGTAATTAATTTCTTACAATAAAGTTAAGGGAAATTTTTAATAAAGGTACCTAATTTTTAACCAAATTCCAATATGGGTGAATAAGGTTTGCATAATTTCAATTTAGGGTACCTTAATTTTGATCATAGTTTCAGTTTGGGTACCCAAGGTTTAGTTAGCTTCATTTAAGGTACCCAAGGTTTGATGTCATTCCAATTTAGACAATTAAGGTTTAAATATAGCTTCCAAAACAATTTTTTTTTTCTAAATTATTAGTTAGAGAGTAAAACATAACCTTTATTTATATACTTACAGTCTTTTATGTTAGTTGTTTCTTAAAAAATATTTTTACTTTTTATTTTTTGTCGTACAAATATTAATAATAGTTAATTTTACTCTAATATTTAGAAAGAAAAAAAAGGGTCCATTTTTTTGGAGAAATTTATTCTTTAATTTAGTGCAATTATATAAATATTGCTTCAGAATGAACGAATAGTACTGAGGCTCTGTTTGACAAAACTAACAAAAAAGGTAGCTGAAACCTGAACAGCTAGCTGAAACCTGAAAATGTAACTGATAAGGTAACTGAAAATTAGGAGCTAATAAGGTAACTGATTATATAAAAATGTGTTTGGCAAACTAGCTGAAAAGGTAGCTGATTTTGGTAAAATGACGTAAAAGGATATGATAATTATTTAATATTTATAGATTAAAAGGGTAAAAAATAGAAAATAAGTCATTTCAGGTACTTGATTTCTTAAATGTTACCTTCATTTCAGGTAGCTTGTTTGACTAAATAAGCTACTTGTCAAACGCGTACAAAAACGAAATTTTGGTCAAATAAGCTACTTTGACAAAATTAGGTACCTGAAATGCATTGTCAAACAGAGCTTGAGGCTCCGTTTGACAAAACTAGCTGAAAAGCTACCTGAAACCTGAAAGGTAGCTGAAATTTTCAACCTAAAAAGGTACCTGATTATTATTAAAACTGTTTGGAAGACTAGCTGAAAAGGTAGCTGATATTTGACGAAATGACGTAAAAGGACATGGTTATTATTGCTAATTTGCTATCGTTTATGTTTTTGGTATTATTTTTGTGTTATTGTCGTTGGCGTTGTTTGTAATAAAGTCATAATATAGTTTTTTCAGTATATTTGAACAAGTTTCTAACATGTTTCCAAGAGAATGAGAACAATAATTATATATCACGATTAGGTAAAATAATAATAATAATAATAATACATACATACTAGTTTACATCGAAAAATGTATTTATATGGATACAAAATTAATTATCTATTAAACTCATAAAAAAAATTAAAAATTAATTATAAGGTTGTGTTTATATTGAATGAGTTTTTTTTTTAATTGATGTCACTAAAAATTTGAGGGCAAAATAGGAAGATAAAAATTAATCAGGTACCTGATTTCTCAAATGCTACATGAGGTAGCATTTCATTCTAGGTACCTTTTTTAATCAAATAAGGTGTTTGACAAACGTGTAAAAAAAAAGTACCTGAAATTTTGGTCAAATAAACAACTTTGACCAAATCAGGTACCTGAAATGACTTGCCAAATGAAGCCTTAATTACTCTATTTGTTCTAATTATTTGTTTACCTTCGTTATTCTTTGCTAGAGATATTTTTCTTAATTTAAAATGGTGAAATTTTGAATATATGGTGTTATTGTGTTAATGTGAATCTCAATTTGGACTTAAGGGACAATATGAATATATAAATCTAAACTAATTAGTTTTCTGGCTAAGCATTTATTTTTCTAACATGTTTGAGTCTTACTTTACTGTTGATATATATTAAAAATAAAGATTTTTGCTTATCAATTTTTAGATTCAAACTTTTTTTTTTCTCTTTGTTTTTTTTGAAAGAAACCCCGAAGGGAAACCATTGCATTAAATTAGAATCACGATCCGCTATACAAGCGATATCCAACGAAATCTACCCGACCAACTACATCGACGCACCAGCCATGGACCGAAATGGGCTAGTTTATGAGCGACCATATTGTTTTTTCTACGCGTAAACTTAAAACACACACTTTGAAACGAATTACAAATTAAATAAATATCATCATAAATAAGATGCAAATCACTTCTCCCTATCAACCTTCGCTGTAAATCTTCAACAACAACGGCACAGTCACTCTCCACTTCGATGGCCTGCCGCCCATGCTTTGCCGCCTCTTGCAACCCATGTTAAATGCCCACCGCTTCCGCCAACGCCACCTCCATCCCGCTACACTATTGTGTCACAGCACACCACAACACCTTCCTATTCTCGTCCCTTCCCACACTCCCCCATCCCACTTCTACACCATCCAAAATGCACCGCAGCATCCACATTCACTTTCACCCTCCCCTGCCTCGGTTTAATCCAGCCGCTATCCTCCTCTCTCCCCGTCCCCTTCTCTGCCCCATATATGCAGTTTATATTCAAGTTATGTAAAACCACGAGGGTAAAAAATTAAAGCGCCCCCCCCCCTAACAAGTACATCGTGCCATATAATCTGGGACTGTTGTAAACTTCTTTGAGTCCTTTGTATCTCATGCAATATGTACGAGGAAAAGACAGATTTTAGTATGATATAATAATTATTAAATTTTGAGCACTATACTTTAAAAAAGTGTTGAATATAAATAAAACCATGTATGGACACAATAAAACGAGAAAAATCCACGTGTTGTAGCCGCCCCGCGAATAACAATAACAACCAAATCTAATAAATCCAATAACAACTAGGATTGAGAAATAACTAGTGAAAGCAGCAATTGACACAATGACGAGACTATGGAATTTGAAGGAGGCAATCATAGATATTGTTCTTGACGCGAAAGAGAAGATTTCCGTTTCCCCTTTTTCGTGTGACAAAGATAAAACTAGGGTGCATGAAGGGCAACCATTGCATGGCTTTTGATAAATGTATTTGGTGCTTTAATGATTATTGTGAAGAAGGTGAATTGACTGATACACCTCTTTATCATGCTCCAATATGAGCAAGAACTTATGATTTACCTTTATGAGGGAGATCAAATGAATCAAATATATGAAGGCTTGCTGCGCAATTGGGATTGTCATGATGGATCTAACCCAGTATCCGGAATTGGAGAGAGCTATTAGGGTTAGAATTTTACATGATCTGCGAAACCCGTTTAAGGCTCATGTCAACATTCATTTGCCGAATGGGAATTTAACAAAGTTTGATGTGAAATATGAGCGCATTCCTACATTTTGTAATGGTTGCAAAGTCCTTGGACATGGCGAGAAAGAGTGCGTCGAAGGGTCATATGTACGAGGAGGTGATTTGAAATTTGGGTAAGAGCATCCACAATAACAATGACTCCCTTTTTTTATGTTTAAAGGAAGCCAAAGGAGCAAATATAATATTGACAGGGTTTGAAGCAAGGTCATGAGTACTACCTAATGACCTAACGGATATCTGCAACAATGCCTTTCCTTCAAGTTACCCTCTTGAACAACGCCTCAACGGTTGGGTTCTCCTATTTCACACAATCCGAACACGTGTGCAACCTCGATCCAAAGTTATATATGGCCTCACGATATAACTCAAATCTCATCTTCTTTCCTACGACATTTGTAACTCCATCTTCAATCACGTAAAACTCCATCTTCAGTCTTCACTCACAAATACACCATTCTTTCTTACCCATCTGTATTAATGGTATTACCGTAAGGAGTCAATCAAACATTTCTCATCCTTTCATGAAGTCATCTTATCTTCCCGCTTTTCCTTAAAAAAACTCGGATCACCGTCATACATCCTTTGTGTGGAGATCACTCATGCTCGGTGTAAGGAGCCGCTTATTTGCGGGCGCGGTCCTTTCACTTCGAGCTCTTAGATTTCTTTCATGTACTTATCTATTTTCATTTCTGTTTGTAATTTCATTTTGTACTCCAAGACTACTTCCTGTGTGTCGAATCTTGGAGTCTAGTTTTTAGTTTACGTTATGTTTTTAGGCCTTTAGAAAAGGTAGCGTTATTGTGCAGACACAATGTTTCCTGCTACCAGACTATTAATATCAAATTTGCCTCTATGAGAGGTGCTAGTCAATCAAATACCGCTTCTCATCCTTGAGCTTGTTGTTGCTTTGCTCTTGCTTTCAATAATCGTATTGCTTACTATTATTGCTTTCGTGTGCCGGACTGTAATAATCGTGACTAGAATTCCCGACACACATACACCCCGAGACCCGAGTATCGTGCTAGTGGGCGATCCCTCACTAGTACGAAGATCCTTGTTGCTTGCATTCTTGGCTTCTTGCCCTAGAGTCGGGCAAGGGCGCGCACCACGATCCGGCAAAAGTACCGGACCGTGACACTCGGCCACTTCTTCGACATTTTTCTCACTACTTAAACTAAATGACTCCCCTTTTTTATGCTTAAAGGAAGCCAAAGGAGCAAATATGATATTGACATGGTTTGAACCAAGGTCATGAGCACCACCTAGTGACCTAACTGATATTTGCAACAATGTCTTTTCTTCAAGTTACCCTCTCCAACAATGCCTCAACAGCTCGGTTCTCCTGTTGCACACTAATCCAAACACGTGTGCAACCTCGATCCAAAAGTTAATATATGGCCTCACGATATAACTCAATTCTCATCTTCTTTCCAACGACACGTGTAACTCCATCTTCAATCACGTGCAACTGCATCTTCGATTACTCACTTTCCCTTTAATTTTCACTCAGCACAAATACACCTTTTTCTTGCTCATCTGTATTAATGGTATTACCTCGTAACGAGTCAATCAAACATTTCTCATCCTTTCATAAAGTCATCTTACCTTACCTCTTTTCCTTAAAAAAACTCGGATCACCGTCATACATCCTTTGTGTGGAGATCACTCCTGCTTGGCCACTCCTTCGACATTTTTCTCACTTAAACTAATACTCCTATAACCTCCTCTCCCATTACAACTAGACTTTGTTTTGTTCAAGCAACCAACTTCTGACTCTATGACACCATCACTGCAATACACAAATGACAAAAACCTACACTTCTACACCATCACAAGATTCACCTTAGTTTTAGCATGCATATTAAGACGTAACATCGTACTCAATCGAGCTATGCATGCGATCTATATAATCCACACAATCAATTTATATTATCTACTTAAGACTAGAGAACATACATGATACATCTACTTGGCATGCATAAAACCATAATGCTAATTGTACGGAGTACTACATTAGTAACCAACCAACGAACATGCAACTAAGTCTGTCTTACAACTTTCCTTGATACCCAATAGCTATACATGTAATAACATTTGTCTCAAACACAAATTAATGAGGATTGTGATTGCTTGCATGAAATGATATTACTCCATTGCTTCAATCTCTCCTTATGTTTAAGCATTGTACATAATGTATTTATTTTAGTAAAACGGAAATGAGGCGATCGACATATACTAATTTGTTTCAGCCTCTTATTATGTTTGTTTTGATAAACGATTATTATTATTATCATATTATCATATATTTTGTTTCTCAAACAAAAGATAATCCTTGTAAAGGTTATATTAGTGAAATTTTAAAAGCAATATTAAATGAGTGGCATTTATTGGCCACCAAACTTGACAAATAAAGTAAAAATTGATCAAAATTGGAATAATAAAATATGCTTACCAAAGTTATCATTTTGAAAATATAATGACATCACAATAAATTTGATGGACAAAACTACCCATTACCAAATTCACTCCAAAAAAAAGTCAATTAATTCTAAAACTTTAAAATATTATTAATATTAATAATAATAATTATTAAATAAAATATAAAATTATAAAAATTATAGGTGTAATGCGCATCACACACTAGTGTGCATTTTAGAATACTCATTTATTAAATACTAATACCATAAACGGCGCTTACTTTTTAACCACATTATACATTACACAAAGTTATCATTTTTATTTCATTTTGGTAAGTTTATTTTCCCCCTTTCTTATTTAGAATCTTTTTAATTTCCAATCACAAAAATTTTCAATTTTTTTTTTTTTTTTTGCTAAATACCCATTTGCATTTTATACTTGTTTTGATTTTTCCTACTTCACATAATTATTTTATAAATTAATTAAAAATTTAAAAGAAAAAAATTAACTGGGTTTTTCAGCATTTTTTGAATTTTTTTTTTTGGTCATAGATTTGGAAATAAAGCTGAAAACTTTGATCTGGTGAAGTCTTGAAGAGGATCTATGCTGTGTTCATCTTTTTTCTGCAGTTGGACTGTTAGTAAGTTGAATTTAATCTTTATTTAGGAATATATTTTTACCTATTTTTACCACTTTAAGTAGATATTTCTGCTATTTGTTAGCTGTTAAGATTAAACAAATTCTGGGTTTCTGTTGCATTGATTTTGTTATTATGTACTGCGATCTTGCTGAAAGTTGACAACTTTTTAAATTTTTGTTGGTTAATCTGTTGTTGTTAGAATTAAGTATGTGTTCTTCATGATTATAGTGATTTGAATTCATTTATTGTTTGATTATATGTGCTGTACTTATGATACTTGAATTAGTTTTGATCATTTTTCGGGTTTCGGGTAATTGGGTTGTTAATTTTGCTTGATGTTCTGCTCTAGATCTGATATTGAGGGTTTGGTGTACAATGTTGAGATGCACCCTTAAATAATGTGAGCTATTCTCAATTTTAGAGCTGTAACTGTTATTGCTTTCTTTAAACGTGAAGTATCTGGCATACTTCTCTAGTTGCATTTTATAGAGTTGTAAACTTGTAACTGTTGTTGCGAATCGGATTATGTGGCCTTTGTTATTCGATTTTTCTGTTCACTAAGTGAAAATCCCGTTTTGTTGATGACCGATTAGTTTCTTGAAAGACGGTCTTGTGTTAATATAACTGTTAACCCACTTCATTCTAATATGAGGATTTGTGTTAATTTAATGACTGGTGATTGTTTTTTGGGGTCTTATATTTTCGTTTGGGGTTTTGATTTAAGTGCAGATAATGTAGACATGGGCTGGTAGCACAACTCGTTGTCAGTTTATAAAGGCTGTCTGTGGTCCTTATTCTCACTCAAGTCTTACATCTGATCTGAGGTTTTGAGTCTTATCATGGAGTCAAAGAAAGAAGAGGCACTTGTAGCCAAACAGCATGCCGAGAAGCGATTTGCTGAGAAGGACTTTTTGGGTGCCAAGAATTTAGCTTTAAAAGCTCAAAATTTGTTTCCTGAATTGGATGGAATTTCACAGATGGTTGCCACATTTGACATATATGTTGCATCCGAGTGTAAAGTCAATGGAGAGATTGACTTCTACTCGGTTCTCGGGTTAAAACCAACTGCTGACAGGTCAATGATCAAGAAACAGTATAAAAGACTAGCGGTTTTACTACATCCCGATAAAAATAGAAACATAGGAGCTGATGGTGCCTTTAGGCTTGTTTCCGAGGCTTGGACTCATTTATCAGATAAGGCCAAGAGAGCTTCATATTACCTAAAGAGGAATTCTCAGCTGTCTTCTGCAATTGTGACTGGGGGTTCATTTCCCGAGTATTGTGGCAAGTCTTGTGTTCCTCCTACCTTTTGGACTGTCTGCACTTCTTGTCAGGTTCAATATGAGTATCTAAGGAAGTATGTTAACAAGAGACTCTCTTGTAAGAATTGTCGGGGTACATTCATGGCCGTGGAATTGGGTATAGCTCCTATTAATGGTGCGTACCCTGTTTCTCCGACCCAATGGTCATTTACCCCTGAAAATGGTCACACTAGTCATGGATATAGCACGGTAATTGTCTCGGGAAATGGGATTCCGACACATCACTCTGGACATAGCTCCGAGTATGTTTCAAATATGTCATTTCAGTGGAGCACGAGCCCAGGGACTTCAAACGGTACAGTTTACAAACCCAACGGGTGTCCTAGTAAACCCGGTAGAAAGCCAAAAGTTGAAGTCAACCTTAATGTGAATGGATCAGTTGGTCATGGTCAACCTAATGGCGTGAAGGTTACAAGACCATATAAGAGAAGGAAGGTCGAGCCTGGAGTCGTTAGAGAAGCCGTTATTCCCCATGATAATGGGTGTAGTGTCCCCAAGTTCTCCGTCACTAATGAATCATCAGTAAGGCGGCCCATCCCCCCACTTTTGGATAATAGAGCCTTGCTGATCGAAAAAGCAAGAGTAGCAATAAAGAAGAAATTGGAAGAGATCAAGCTGGCTAAAGCGGAGAACGCCCAAAAACCTCAATCTGGAGATGCCCGGAAAAAACCCAATCCCTATTTGGAGCCCAACAAACTCGGGCCTGTCACCCTTACGGTTCCGGACTCTGATTTCCATGATTTTGACAAGGACAGAACAGAGGAGTGTTTCCAGCCAAAGCAGATATGGGCATTGTATGATGAAGAGGATGGCATGCCCCGCCTTTATTGTCTGATCCGACAGATTCTTTCGGTAAATCCCTTCAAAATCCACATCAGCTACTTGGGTTCTAAAACTGACACCGAGTTTGGTGCTGTGAATTGGTTAGACTGCGGGTTCACTAAATCATGTGGACACTTCCGTGCTACAAATTCGGACATCGTTGAAGAGGTCAACATGTTTTCTCATCCCTTGACCCAGGAGAAGGCAGGCCGGGGAGGATGTGTCAGGATCTTCCCTAGATGTGGGGACATATGGGCAGTATATCGAAACTGGTCACCTGATTGGAATAGGTCAACTCCTTATGATGTCAGACATCAATATGAAATGGTCGAGATCCTTAACGACTACTCTGAAGATTACGGGGTGTCAGTTACCCCACTTGTGAAGGTCGAGGGCTACAAAACAGTTTATACAAGGAAAACCGACAAGAACGCAGTTCGGTGGATCACAAGGAGGGAAATGGTCAGGTTCTCTCACCCAGTCCCGTCTTGGTTACTCAAAGAAGTTAGTGGTTTACCGGAAGGGTGCTGGGACCTTGATCCCGCTGCTACTCCAGATGGTCTACTCGGGACGGTCAATAAGGGGGAGGTTGAAGAGAAAGGTCGCAACTCAGACACCACTTAAATCCGACAAACCCGTTGAGACTGGCGGCTCGTGGAGCAAAAATTAAAGGGCAAGGTTCGATACCTTTACCTTTACCTGATATCTGAAATATTTATCAATCAACCATTGAAAGTAGAGAGGCCAAAAGCGAAGTTTATGTACTAAATGTATATAAACGAAATAAATCGCGATTGACTGTAGATGGATGCTTGTACAAGCATTTTGTTGTGATGAGTTGTTGATTAAGGTGTTTTAACATACTTATAGAGAAAGATTATGATATTTAGGGCGGGGAGTCGATGAATAGGACATGAGTAGAGTAGCAGTAGCAGTAGCTGGCTGCTTAGAAAACCAATCTACAAAGATTTGAACTCATAAGATTTTAGAGGGTTCATTGTTCTTAAGTGGGTGCTATGCTTATGTAGCATCTACTGCATTTTATATTTTTAATCCATTTACTTTTTCTCACAGTTTTTTTTTGTTTTTGTTTTTTTCTTGTAATTTAGCTGTAAGAATTCATGCAAAATGTCCTCCCTTCTTGTAGCCCTTCTCGCCGGTGCTTTATAATTTATAGCGATGATTTAGATTTCCTCTTCCTAGTCTCTTATTTTCTTTCTGTGAATTTTCGCTGGGTTGTACTTGTACTTGTTTGTCCTAAGTCTCATCGGTACTTTCTTTACATTTTCGTTATAAATACATACTACTCCGTACAAGCGCTGTCTTCTCATTGCGACAAACGTAGGACATGACTGGGACGGTGGACTTGCTTTTTCATAACTTTGGAGATTTCATTTTGGCTACCGATT
>JAGPOY010001999.1:0-15753 GCA_018983105.1 Silene uniflora | reverse complement strand
GAGCCAAAATTCAGATTTTATTTCGAACTCTAACCCTGTCAAATGAATTTTGAAACAGGCACACAGACACAATGTTCAGACAGTTTCCTGCTTGAGTCTGATTCTCTACTGATGGACGAAACAAACTGGATATAATTAACTCAACAAATCCTAAGCAAGCACAAGGACTTATTTTGTTAATTTGGGGAGCCACAACTGTTCTAACTCAAGCAAGCACAGAGCTATAACAGAAATGACAGATAATGAAACCTAAACACAATCAAGCAAGCACAGATTGAGTTTAAATCTCACCTACAGATCCCTAATCACCCTCTAAGCAAGCACAAGAGAATATTAGGTCTGACTTCTAACTTAAAACACAGTTAAGTTAAGGAAGATTTTTAATTTGAGAGAATTCTCAATTTTCATTCATAAAAACAGTCTAAATGAGACAGACTGTAGCTTGGCTCTTATATAGGCCAGCTTAGGTTACAAGGAAGCGTAAAAAAAAAAACCTAGATTACATCCAAGGGCTACCAATGCATCTTAGGAAAACATAAGTGATATTTTACAGTGGGTAAATGGTAAAGCAAAGGTAGAAAAACCGAGGAAAACAAAAGAAAACAGGCTGTGACAGTGACTTCTTCTGACTTTTCTTTTGGCTTGATATGGGGAAGGTTTGAGGCCTTGTCAGTGTGGTGGTTCTGTGCTCTGGGTGGTACCTTGAGTTAGGGAAACAATGCCAAAAGCTGCTGAAGATTTCATCTCAATTGTTTGGCTAAAAATGGCAATCTGCTTTATGTCACATGCTGCTTTTCTGAGTCAGTTTTGGAAGTTGTGGCTTGCTTTGCTTGGTCTGCTATGGACCCCTTGGACTTGGTATCAGACTTAGTTTAGGACACTTCCAGCTAGCCATGGTGGCTTGGCTGGGTTGGCTTGGGTTTGGCCTCCACTTGGCTCCTCATGGCCTGCAGAGATTAAGCAGAATTGGATCATGGCGTGGTCATGGCTTGCAGAAGTCTGGCCATAAGCATTCTTTGCTGGGCCATGGTTAGCTGTGGCTTGGCCATGGCTTCCTTCCATCGAGTCATTGTTGAATTTGGCTAGACCCTGTATGCTAGCTCCTGCTGTAGACTCAAATTCTGTTAAATCCGAAAATGACCCGATCGATCGGACTCCGTTGACTCATTGTCCAAATAAAATTTGGCAAATAAAGGGTTTGGCACCAGGGATGTCATTGGGGCGGGGCGGTGGTGGATATAGGCTCCCCCGTACCCGTACCCACCAAGGAAAACTCGTACCCATCCCCGCCCCACCACCCGTGGCGGGTACAAGTTTTCAAAACCATCCCCGCCCCACCACCCGTGGCGGGTACAAGTTTCCAAAACTATCCCCGCCACGTGGCGGGTACAAGTTTCTCATAAGTTGATTTAATCCTATTATTTTCCATTTTTTTTTGAATTTATCTTTATAAATCTAGTTTTTCACCAAAAAGTTAGTAAAAAACTTTATAAAATAGTTACTAGTAACATTATATCTTAATTATAAGATAATAAGATTAAAAAAATTGTCATAATTGTACTATTTTTTTTAACGATTGGCGGGTAGACGGGTATGAGGCGGGTAAGATGCAAAACCCATCCCCGCCCTATTACCCATGACGGGTACAATTTTCGTACCCGCCCCACCACCCGCCAAAGCTCTACCCATCCCCGCCCCAACTGGGGCGGGTGCGGGGCGGTATCCACTTATGTCCGCCCCAATGACATCCCTATTTGGCACTTTGATAAATTTTGATGTTAACCCGAAAACCCAATTCCGAAGACCCACCCACCCACCCACCCACCCAGAAATGTGAATGTGCAGACAAATTCAATCAATTTTCCTCCCGATTTGCAGCTGATTGGATTAATTTCATCCTCTTCTTCATCCTCCATTATCTATCTATCTTATATACTACTCCAAGGTATGACACCTTACCTTTTATTTTCATCTATTTATACATATATATAGTTCATAAATTTTTACTTTTTTTTACCCTAACTTCATCAGTAATTTATTACTCAACATTTTTAATGTGGTATGTTGATGCAATTGAGATGTTTTATGTGACAAATTGATAATTTATTTGCGGGTTTTGGTGGGTTTTTGATATTATTTTGATGGCTTCATTGCATTTACCATTTACTTTAGATAATTCATATGAACTCAAGAAGCTTAATTTTAATTTGGGTTTGGTTCAATTACCCAATACCCAGTTCCTAAATTGTAGTAATAGAAGTGGGTCTAGTGTAATTTATGCTGTTCATAAGGTTAAACATGCCCATGCTTCTCGTTTCGACTCGGGTTTAGTAGAGAGTTCAGGGAAGAGTGGTAATGTTGAGGGTTTTGTTGCAGTTAGACCAGTAGGAAGTGGTTTAGCGAATGAGAAATCGAGTTGTTACGATGGTAGTGGGGTTGGTAGTAAGAAGGTGTGGAGGAGGTATGGTGATAAAAGGGACATAAGAGAAGAGAAGCAAAAAGTGATTGTTATTGATGAATTTGATGTTGGTGTTTATGGTGTCGGACCTGACTCGAGCGCAGAGGTGTGCAATAAGATATTAAAAGGTTTCGAAGGAAATGATGATCGCAAAGCAATGAAATTTTTTGAGTGGATGAGATGTAATGGGAAACTAGATAGGAATTTGTTGGGTTACAATCTGATGCTTCGAGTATTGGGAAGGAGAGGTGATTGGGAAGGTGCAAAGAAATTAATTGACGAGATGACAAGTCAATCTGATTGTGAGCTTGAGGTTCGGGTCTTCAATACGATTATTTATGCGTGTTCTAAGAAGGGCGTGGTGGATGTTGGTGCCAAATGGTTCCGTATGATGTTAGATTCTAATGTTGAACCCAATGTTGCAACATTTGGAATGCTTATGGGTTTGTACCAGAAGGGTTGGAATCTCGAGGAGTCGGAGTTTGCTTTTGCTCACATGAGGAAGTTAAATATCATGTGCCAGTCTGCATATTCTGCTATGATCACGATTTATACGCGTTTGGGTTTACATACGAAAGCAGAAGAGGTGATTCATCTTTTGGTCAAGGATAGAGTTGTTCTAAACCTCGAGAACTGGTTGGTTATGTTGAATTCTTATAGTCAACAAGGTAAGCTAGAAGAAGCCGAAAGTGTGCTGGCTTCAATGAAGGAAGCAGGTATTCCTCCAAATATAATTGCATATAATACACTACTAACTGGGTATGGGAAGTCATCCAATATGGTTGCAGCTGAGGAAACATTCCAGAATTTACAACATATGGGACTGGAACCTGATGAAACAAGTTACCGTTCCATGATTGAAGGTTGGGCAAGATACGGGAGCTATGAAAAAGCTAAATGGTATTATGAAAGGCTCAAAGATATGGGTTTTACACCAAATTCATCTAACTTGTTCTCATTGATAAACTTGCAAGCTAAGCACCAGGATGAAGACGGTGCTGTCAAGACTATTGATGATATGTTGAAGATGGGTTGCCAGCCGGCCTCCATTCTCGGCTCCCTTATACAAGCCTATGACAAAGCTGAGAGATTTGATATGTTGCCACTAATTATGAAGGGGCCCTTGTATGATCATGTCCTAGTCAACCAAACTGCGTCCTCAATTCTTGCTATGGCTTATGTGAAGCACTCGCTGGTTGAGGATGCAATTAAGCTTCTACATGTTAAAAAGTGGAAAGATTTAGCTTTTGAGGACAACTTGTATCATTTACTGATTTGTTCTTGTAAGGAACTGGGCCATCTGGAGAATGCTGTCAAAATTTTTACCCATATGCCCAAGACCGATAAGCCCAACTTGCATATAATGTCCACCATGATTGACATTTTTTGTATCATGGATCGATTTGTGGAGGCTGATTCCACATACCAACTGTTAAAGTCTTCTGGACTTGTTATGGACATGGTGGCCTTCAGTATTGTCGTCAGGATGTATGTGAAAGCTGGTCGTTTGGAAGATGCTTGTCATGTCTTAGATGAAATGGAAAAGCAAGGCAACATTATTCCAGATACATATCTATTGCGTGACATGTTTCGGGTATATCAGAGGTGCAATAAGCGTGACAAGATATCTGATTTATACTACACGATATTGAAGAGAGGAGTCACTTGGGACCAGGAAATGTACAATTGCGTCATAAATTGCTGTGCTCATGCTTTACCTGTTGATGAGCTCTCCAAGCTCTTTGATGAGATGATTCAAAGAGGGTTCATTCCTAACACTATCACTTACAATGTAATGCTTGATGTCTATGGAAAGTCCAGGTTGTTCAACAAGGCTAAAAAAGTGTTCTCAATGGCCAAGAAACAAGGATTATGTGATATCATCTCTTACAATACTCTTGTGGCTGCATATGGTCAAAGCAAAGACTTTAAGAATATGACAAGAACTGTGGATCTAATGCAGTTTGATGGATTTGCAGTATCACTTGAAGCTTACAATAGTATGTTGGATGCTTATGGAAAGGAACGTCAAATGGAGGATTTTAGGAATGTCCTTCAAAGACTGAAAAAGTCAAGTACGGTTTCCGATCAGTATACATACAATATACTGATAAATATTTACGGGGAGCAAGGATGGATTGATGAAGTTGCTTCAGTGTTGAAAGAGCTAAATGATTATGGACCAGGGCCAGATGTGTATAGCTATAATACATTGATAAAGGCTTATGGGATTGCCGGAATGGTTGAAGATGCTGTTTCTGTGATTAAAGAAATGAGAGAAAATGGGATAGAACCCGACAAAATAACTTATACGAACTTGATAACTGCACTACGCAGGAATGACATGTTTCTCGAGGCTGTCAGATGGTCATTGTGGATGAAACAAACAGGATTCAGCTGAAGAACCAATGAAGCACCTGCGCAATGTAGTTTGCTCTTGTTTTTTCTAAGTTCTAACCAATACATAAATTTTTACCATTTGCCATTATTTTTGAATCTTGATCTATACCCAACTATGGATCCTTGTACAGTGACAACTGACATGGGGTCCCGGTACACCGTAGACCACTTTTTTTTTTGTGCGTTTTGCCCAATTTTGGTGTTTAAAAATGAATTATTTCATTTTAATAAAATGATGGCTTTTCTAATTTCTAACAAGTCCCGGGGAAAAAAAATTCAGGATCCTCAACTGTCTATGTGGTGACTATTGATGTTAGAACAATAGCAGTAATTCTCACTTTTTGAAGCATGGTACCTATGATACACTCGTACAATTGAAGATACTCTGAAATTCTATTTGTAAACCTTAGTTAATCTATATGTCTAATTCAACTGTGTCCTGAACCATTTTATTCCGACTCGGTTGCAAGTGTTAGAAGCCACATGGTGTCTAATGTTAAACAAGGCTATTTTGTTAAAAAATTCATGGTTTTTGTCGAAAATGAAGTGTCATGTCGTGTCATAATGTCAGAGTGATAGACATGTGACACGTTGCCAAAGTAACATAGGTTTTTGAAACCGTTTTGATTCCCGCATTGTGTACAACTGTACACTAATTATTCAACACGGGTAATTATATTTTTTCTTCCTAAATGGATCTTGATGGTTTGTTCTCCTCGTCATAAATGTTTGTCTTTCTGTTATGTGGCAACTTCACATAGCTGCAGTTATTTGTTATAATTGGCTAGTTGCTCGAAGTAGGAATAATGTGGGATATAACAGAAACCTAATAATAAACATTATTCGGTCCGTCTTTTTTCTTCGCTTCCTGAATTCATTTTTGCTGTTTTGTTCTAATTGATTGTAGATGATGAACTTGTGATGTCGCACTGATCCTACTACTAAGACCGGTAAGTCTATTTTCCACTATGTTCATATTGTTCACAAGCTATATACTGTATCATCTGTCTTTTGAAGGGTAGATATTCTGAAATAATTGGTTACTAACCTTTTCGAAAATGACATTCAGTATCAGTTTATTTGAATGAAAGATGTAACATCAGTTTTTCTTATTTCTTGTTTTCTCCCTTCTGAGAAACGATGGCAAACTTTTGGAGAAAACCTTTATGGTCCGTTTGGGAGCATGCATTTCATTTTCAAATTCATATTTGAGACAAATCTCTTACGGAGTATTTGGGAAATACATAAATTTGGATTATTATTTGCATTACATCCTGCCAAGTTCTACCCCTTTGTTAAACCAGCAATATGAAATCACACCTAAGTACCTAACCACCCCTGTCTTTTACAAATCCACCATTATTAGTTTACTTTTATCTTCTCTTCATTTTGTTTAGTGATTCAATAACTATAAGATGTACTGCTCTTCGTGTCCGGCTATGATGATTACTACAGCTTAATTTGACGAGGTTATTGTAGTTATCATCCACATTTTTTACATCTATTTTTTTTTTAATATCAAATATGAACTGCGTAGTTTAGTTTTTGCCGTTTTGGATCCTTAAATCATAAGCATGTAATTTTCTAAGAATTATGGATTTGAAATCTTTGGCTTTCCCAAACGGAAGCTTTGCATTTGAAAATGAGTGAAAATTTAAATTATAAATTTCAAATGAAATTCAAGTGTCCAAACACTATCTTAAAGAATTGATTATGAATTTTAGTATTGTTTGTTCATGGTATTTTGAGACATGATCTTGGAATTGAGGAATTGGTCATCGTGGTTTGATTTTGGCAGATGCCCCATAAATGAGATCAATACCGCCTCAAACTTGGTCATGTTAACCTTCGAAACTTTACATATATTCATTTCAGAGGTACAATTATGGAATTGCCTTTTGTGCCGCATAATTAGAAATTGAATTCTTCTTCTGGGGCATCCCACTGTTATTATCAGGTCCTATTATCACGATGATGCAAACTTGAATGGCAAAAAGAGCTGGCCAGTGCTACTACAAAATTTTGCGGAGCTTTATGCTGGACTCTGGCCATGGGAAGATCCATCCTATTTTTACTACCTTTATAAAGAAATATGGTTTAAATAAACCTACTCTAGGAAAGATGCTGGTTCGTCACTTATGCTTGGAGAGTAATGTGGATGTAGCACTTGGGCTAATTCATGAACTCGATCAAAACAATCTGAAATTACATTTTCCAACCGACGTTATTAGGACCCTTAAGGAGCAAGGTAGATTGGTGGATGCATATAAGCTTGTGGTAGGAGCGCAAATTGACGATATTGATGTGGTTGATTACTCCATCCTTGTTGATAGACTCTGCAAGGAAGGGTACATTGATAAGGCTGTAGAACTCTGTAATTTGGCCATAAAAAGGGGAGTTTTCCTTGATGTAGTCACGTATAATTCAATTTTCAATGGGTTATGTCGTCAGGGTTGTCTTGTTGAAGCTTTTAGGCTATTTGATGCTTTAGAACAAAATAACATCTTTCCTTCTGAGATCACATTTGGGACATTGATTGATGCTTTAGTTAGAGAAGGTTATTTATTGGACGCCAAGCAGTTGTTCGAGAGGATGGTTGTGAAGAATATAAAACCGAATACCCATATATACAATTCACTCATTGATGGGTACTGTAAGTTTGGTAATGTGGGAGAAGCATTGAGACTTTTCGGTGATTTGGAGAAGAATTCTCTCCGTCCTGACAGATTCACGATAAGCTCTTTGATTTATGGCTTTTTCTTGAAGGGAAACATGGAAGAGGCACTAGTTTTTTTCATGAATATGAAAGAAAATGGGTATTCTCCTGATTTCTTGGGTTTCTTGTATTTAGTAAGGGGTTTGTGTTCGAAAGGTAGAATGGAAGAAGCCAGGAGTGTTCTAAGAGAAATGCTCCAAGATCAATCTGCTATTGAGCTGATTAATCGAGTCGATGAGGAGATTGAGACGGAATCTGTAGAGGGTTTTCTGGTCAATTTATGTGAACAAGGAAATATCCAGGCTGCTCTTGTCATTCTCAATGAAATTGGATCAATGTATTTTCCTTACAAGAGAAATACTTCACCTAAAGAGGAAAACCTGCCCATTCGCTCCGAGGGAGACAACCAGGATGTTTCTGTGAATTTTTTGTCTACCATCCACCAGATGGACTTCGATACTATATACTCGAGAATGGCAACCCTTTGCTCCGAAGGCAATGTCCAGGGGGCTGCTGATATAGCAAAAGCCATGATCAGAGATTGCTCAAATGATTGAGCATTGCTCAACTTTTATTTTCAGGCTGCTTAGCTTAGAAGTATACAAAACAGGTGCGTGTTTTGTGAAATGGATCGTGTTTTTGGTTCAAAAATGGAGTTTCAAAGTGCTATACTCAAGTCAGGGTATTGACTGCCGAACATAGCACCCTGGGGTAATATAACGTATCATAGGACGCTAGTAGCACATAGACGTTAGGTAGACCCAAAGTTTTTACCCCTTTGCAGTCTAAAATTCAGTCTTCGGCAATGGAATGCTTGGATCATTGCCATCTGAGTGCAAATTCTTGTTTCGCAAGTTTTTCTTTAGCTTCTTCATCTTCACGGTAGGTCTCGTTTCTCTTCATTTTCATGGTAAAGCAACTTCCATCATATTGTACGGCTTCTTCCGAGATTTTACTCAAAATCATTCTTTGCTTGTGCTGTATATCATTCAATTCAATTTATACGGGAAGACTTCATCAAAGAAAACAGTAACATGTGTTATCGGACAGGAAGGTTGTGACATTTGTTCCGGCCAGTTTTGCGTCTATATTCTTTTTCGTCACACAATTGTGACACATTTATTAATCAAGACAAAGAAATGTAAATAAATAAGTTAGATTACCACTAGGGTAAAAGTAAATGATCATGTAAGTAATAAGTATGATATGTAAGCAAAATAAAATAATCATGTATGCCAGGTGTCTTAGGGAAAGTGACAAGTGTAACATCAATGTGTGTAACGTGTATGATGCATACTTATCACATGCATAGCCTAAGTAGTATAAATAGGAAGGCTTGAAGCTTGAGGAAGACAAGCTAAGTTCAAATAAACACTTATCATAAGAATTCCAAAAACTCTCTTGTTCATTCTCTTGTTCATAATTTAAAGTCCTGGTTTTCTTATAATCATTTGATCCTAATAAACCTCCTTTGTGGTTGTACTTACTATGTGTTCGTAATCTTGGTATCAGAGCAATGACAGTTTAAGCTTTGGCTCTTATCTTCCTAAAAACTTAATAAGTATGCTCTTATCTTCCTAATAAGTATTAAGAAAAATGAGTTATCGCTACAAAAAACCCTAAGTATGGAGAAGTATGCTATGTGGTTGCCACTCTGTGGATCTTCCACATCAGAAAATTCTTACTAGGCGAATTAAGGTGTAAAGAACTAACTATGATGTTCTTAAAAGCTTGTACCTTGAGACTATAGGTTCTCTCGGTTTAGCAATTTAAGAACAAAAAAGGTTGATTCTTCATACCGTTATACTATACAAAAAAGAGGAAGACTCATTATAATTTAATACTTTGAAGGGTAGATAAGAAATAAGACATTCTGTTATGGTTTCTGGTCTCATATCTAAAAAATATGGCAAATACTTCTAATATTTTAGCACATACGTCTTCTTCTTCTCGCAAATCAAAATGCTAATAAAGTAGACTATCTTTATGAAGTAGAATATTCAGATGAAAATAGCAAAGTTCCTATTACCCAACTTCCTTTGTTAAATCCATATCGAGCCTTTACAAAACCAAACTCCTCATTTCCAAAAATAATCAAACAAGCACTCGGCCCACATAAAAACACTGTCAAGGAAATTGTTCTGGCCCTACAGTTAGAACAACATTTTGTTCCCGCTACGGAAGCAGAACAAATGATTCCTCTCCGACGTAATAAAGCCATGCTTCACTCGTGGAAAACAAGTGGTTACACCCACCTTCATTATGGAGCAGTACGTTTAGCACTGACTCTCCATGGTAGGAAATGTCTTCCTGTTGTGACACGAATAGCCCTACTGGATACAAGGTACAAAGAATACAAACATGCTTGTATTGCAACCATACAATCAACACTCAATGCAGGTACTGTGTTTATCACCTTGTTTCCAAATTTTAATATGGCATTAGAAGGCCCACAAATTCTCCAGAATCTTCAAATTCAACTACAAATAACCGGAACTCCACAAGTTGGAAACACATATACCGCAACTTTACACCATCAAATGGCATATAGGATTCAAAACCATGCAATGGATCTTAATATTTCAAGGGATACAGATGATGCTCTCTTTATCCAATTAGAATCACAACATAGCCCATCTTGTATTCATATTCCTAGACAAATTCCTAAAAATGAACCCATAAAACTCCTCCCAGAATCTTGGATCACCCATTACGAAAAAATACATGATCTTACCACTCCTTTACAATCCCTAGACTCCAAAATTACCAAACAAAAAGATGGCACCATTGAGATATTTTTCCAAAGGGAACCAGATGAAAAGTCTTGTCCATCAATTTTCTGTACTGAAATAAATACTATCACTCCACTTTTCATCCCAATGAAACAAAATGAGAGTTATCTTAACGTTCCTATACATTCCTTCAACTCTCTTGGAGATCCGGCGTATATATTTGAAGATGAGTCAGGACACAAATTCTTTGATGTCTGTGACAGTGGGAATTGCATGATAACTGACTCCGATAAAGATGACTATCCAAAGAAGAGAAATAAAAACAAAAAATCCTCTCAACAAATCCTTAAAGAAAGATATGTATCGGGTGATCCTAATGTTGGCCTCTTAGGTGAACCAACTGGAAAAACTTTTGATTACTATGTACAATATTCCAAACAAGCCTGCCATTTCACAAAAAGAAATCCCCTCATGGTTTCCTGTTTGATCCATCCTCTTCTCAAGACACAAATTTTCCGCCAACAGATTTTGAGGAAGAAATCTCTAAGCATTCTTGGAAAATTAAAAATCCAGTCATCAAAAATCCAGATGATTCAACAAAGCAAATAAGTGATGCAGAAGCAACGTTAAACTGGCAATCGGAAAATACACGAGCCCAAAATAGTCTGTTGCAACAAATAGATAAAAGGGTAACAATCATAGATCTTGCAGTAAAAGAGATACATCAAAAGATCTCTTTGTTACACCAAGAACTCCTACGACTTGCAACAACAGCTTCCATAGCATCTCCACTCATTTCCCAAAAGGAGTCCGAATTAAAATCCTTAAAAACACAATTATCCTCCTTACAAAATCCACCAAAAACACCACCAAATATGTCCTGCGACATATTTACCCCATACCTAGTTTATACACCACCCTATGAAAAACATCCACAGCCCCTTCCTATACAACAACCAGAATCAAACCCTTCCGGCGCATCGTCATTCCTGCTAACAAAAGTTCTAGAAGAAAGACATATAACAAAAAAGAGGCAGTCCACATCAAAAGATGGAGGATCAATATCCACAATAACTCAAATTGAACCTCCTACAACTCCAAATCCAGAAAACGCCTCACAATTCATGATGGAACATCATAATCCCATCTCCTCTCTTCTAACCAGTTTAGCCAACCCCAAGAAAAAGAAACCTACGTCTCAAAGTTCAGAAGACGAGGTTTTAATGCCAGAATTTATGATGGCTGGACCGACCCAAGTTGAGGAAGTAGTTGAAAGTGATATAGAAAATCCGGGGAAACACGAACAACCTAAAGCTCACCCTCCACCCAGTTGGAACCCTAAAGGTCAAGATATACCAGGGCATGGTTTCTCCTTTGATAACATTCCACCTTCAAAATGGAGAGACAAAATATATGAAATGCATGCCTGGTGTACCGAACAACTTCTTTACCCTGGAGCTACACTTACGATAGTAATCGATAGACTAGTCTCAAGATTCTATGGTCGTCTGAGGCAATGGTGGATTAGTCTTGACGCTTATCGTCAACTACAAATCCGACAATCCTCTACAGTCGACGCCTTCATTGGAAACATTCACAATGAATTTCTGGGTGCTTGGGACCATTACACAACCCAAGCAAGAGAAGAATTCCTTAGTACGAAATGTTGTTCATTCATGCGGAAAGATCTTGAACGACATTATGAAAGATGTCCAAGCTGTTTTACGCTCTTGGAGGCATGGATGATGTAAATCTCAAACAAGCCTATTTGAATTCCCTTCCAGAGCCATTGGGAAATGAAACCGCTGCAGTTCTCCCTAAAAAACATACCCCTGAGTAATGCTACATTAGGAGAACTCTATCAAACATCGCTTGCATCTCTTGAAAAACTATGTAACCATCAGAAGTTTTTCAAGCAACTCCAAGAACAAGGAAAGCTTTTGGGAAGAGCATGTGATCATCCAGAACTTTCCATCAAGTGCAAACCAAAGAAATGTGGATGTACGTCCTCAGGAGGAGGAAAAAAACAAAATCTACAAAAAGAAATAGAAGAAAAGGTTTCCACGATTATCTGAAAACAGAAAATGGAAGTTTTTCAGAAAGAAAAAACAAAGAGGGTTCAAGAAGTCAGATCGATGCTATATTTGTAAAAAGAAAGGACATTATGCAAAAGATTGCCTAAACAAAAAGAAAAGAGATAATCTTGTGGCTATTTAGCACAAATTGAAGATATTGATGATGGAGATATTGAGTCCATCTTCTCCCTTGATGATGAACCAACGGATGAAACCATTTTAGCAATGGGAATGGAATTTGAAGCAGACTCATCTGGAGATTCGGACCAAAACTATGAGGAAGATGAAGGTTTTACCGACCAGTTTGTCAGGTTTGATCTTTGCCCCATAGAAGCCTGTAGAGCAGAACCACAAAATGATATTAATCCAACTTACCCTTTACAGCCTTCCCCAAATGCAAAAATCTACATCTTCCCAAATAAATATGACAAGCCAATACCTGTTATTGCATATTTTGATACTGGTGCTGCATCCTCCATAATCAAACCAAATATTCTCTCACCATCACATTGGGAGGCATGTTCTGTGGCATTTAAGGCATCAAATGGGCAGGTTTTCTACATATCTCTTAAGAGTAAGCCGATCTACATTCAACTATTTTCGAGCTACACACTAAAAACTAAAGTATACGGGTCTGATCTTCCTGGAAAAGACTTTATACTTGGTTTTGATGTTCTACACACTCTGAAAAGCGTATCATGGCATACAAAAGGCCTAAAACACGAAAACCATTTGTTACCATGGACCTTAACCCCTCACCTTTATTCTTATGAAACCCTCCATCCAATAATAGATAACATAGCCAAAACCTCGTGTGCTGAGTCCCACTCTGAATTTCTCACAAAATGTTCCTTTCCATTATGGCAAAACCCTGTACTCTTTATCACTTTGTCATTAAAAAAGAACGAAGACATTAACCCAACAAAGGCAAGTCATATAGGAATGAACCCATATCATTACACTCTTGCTTTCCAAGAAGTTGACCAACTACAAAAGGAAAACCTAATTGAGCCAACAACCTCCCCATGGGCTTGTGAAGCATTTTATGTCAACAAAAGAGCAGAACAAGTACGTGGAAAGGTAAGGTTAGTCATCTATTACCAACCTCTAAACCATTTCCTTACAGACGACAAGTTTTCACTACCAAAAAGAGAGGTTCTTTTCCAACAACTACCCCAAGCCCAAGTATTCTCCAAATTTGATCTTAAAGCAGGATTCTGGCAGCTAGGAATTAAGCCATAAGAAAGGCCAAAAACAGGGTTCTGCATTCCTGACCACCATTACCAATGGAAGGTTATGCCATTTGGATTAAAAACAGCTTCATCCTTATTCCAAAAAGCAGTGATCAATATCTTCAAACCAATCATCACAAGTGCCTTGGTTCACATAGACGATATTCTCTTATTTTCCATGGATATTGATTCCCATTCTGCCTTGCTATCAAAATTTCATGATGTAGTCAAGCAACATGGGATAATGCTTTCAGAGAAAAAGATGGTGGTAAGAGAAACAAAAATTGATTTTCTCGGGATGCATATCTCCAAAGGCCAATACCACCTTCAGCCTCATATTGCTACCCAACTCGAAGAGTTCCCAGATGAAAAACTCTCGTACAAGCAAATCCAGCAATTTCTTGGTATTGTCAATTATATGGCGGATTTTATTCATGACCTAGCCAAACATATATCAATCTTATCTGCCCAATTAAAGAAAGATGCTGCTCCATGGAACCAGAAATGCACAGAAGCAATAAAAGAATTGAAGCGCATCACAAAAACTCTCCCGGCGTTAACAATCCCATTTAATGAAAAAAGAGTTCTGCAAACAGATGCAAGTGATTGCTATTGTGGTGCAGTCCTACTCGAAGGAGATGAAAAGGGCAATAGACAAATATGTGGCTACAAGAGCGGAGCTTTCAAAGAAGGCGAGAAACACTACCACTCTACATACAAAGAAATTCTTGCAGTCAAAAGAGGCATTGAAAAGTTCGCGTTTCATCTTATCGGGCAACATTTTCTCATAGAAATGGACATGTCATCATTTCCAAAGATGATAGAATTTAAGCAAAAGACTCTCCCCCAAGCACAGCTACTCCGGTGGCGAGCTGGTTTTCTCAATGGAAGTTTGAGGTCAAACACATAAAAGGAAAAGATAATTTCCTTCCAGATTTTCTATGAAGGACCCAGCGTCAAATTTCATCGATCATCCCTATGATTTATATGATCAATCTCACACAACCAGAAGAAAAACCACTGAGGTCTTTGGTAAGTCATATGCCTCAAGATTTACAGGAAAACCTCCTGCAAAAGGTCCTAACTATTGGAGGATGTGTCCTCGACAATAATGCGATCACAGTAATTTAATTACATACTTCAAATCTCATATTAAGAATACAAATTGGGAAAGTTACTCCTAGTCAACTGGTCAACATTTATCGGTAATGATTGGCTATCTAGAGTTTGACATTATCGTCATATGATGGTGGTGATCAGTTGATCCCTTAAGGTCATGCCTTTAGGATTTCGCTCTTAATTGATTTATTAAATAATTGTATGCCGATACAAGTTAATTAAACCCTTATATGTATTCGATGTTTAAATTGTCTATGAGACAATTACGTTTTGTAAATTGGCAAATTATAATTACAAGATGTTGTGGATTATAATTTAATTTGTCTGTCATTATAATATAAAACGCGTAATATAAATTGCGTTGCGATACGGAATTTATTTTACGCAATATATTTTAAAAGGTTAAAATTTCCTCGTATCATCACGTTTTACAATAAACAAATGTTACGAGTTGAGACGGATTTATTTCTTGGGAACCGTGTGCCTCGTGATTGATGAGGACATTTAGTAATTGTCTTTTGAGAAGAGACAAGCATGCTAGACAATCGATTGTGAGTGACTCCTTTCTATTTCTTGAATAGAACATTTTGAGATAATAAGAGGAACCCATTGGGCTCTCTTCTCCACCACCATCCGGCCAATCCCTCCTCTTCACACTCTCCCATTGTTCTTTATATTGTTTTTCTTTGTGAAAGAAATTCATTCATGCCATTTTTTGCTAAAACATCAAATCTCTAGTAAGAGAAATTGATAGGATGTCGCACACCTATGCAAAAATACCCTAGAGTACAACAAATAAATGTAGTATATAGGGGTCGAATTCCACAGAGAAGCTCGGATTGTTCTATTAAAAAGCTATGGAGAGTTTTTCTATCTAAGTCGATTTAACGAGTTTGTTTGTTTGATTGGTGATTAAGATAAAACAATAAAAATAAAGACATCTAGGGAAGTTGGTTCAACATGTAAGAATTGTAAAAGCATATGGCAAATATGATATAATAAAACATTGTTCATTGCTATG
>JAGPOY010001998.1:3643-19398 GCA_018983105.1 Silene uniflora | reverse complement strand
ATGGTTGGATGTTGGTAGGTGTGACGGTTGGATATTGGTATCTCATTCATGTCATAGCCATGTTGCATTTCCATACTTGTGTCGTATTGCATGTTGTTTATCGTATCTGACGTTTGTGTGTCCGTGTCTGTCACCTGTCTTGTTTGGGGTGGCCTGTGTCGATCCATATGATATCCTTTGGTCATATGGGGAGCAGGTTGTGTACAGGTTGTTTGGTTAGCACGTGGGATATTGGACGAGTTTGACGAGTCACATGATGAGTATAGCTTGGCTAGAAGAGTATAGTGACACGTGTTGTATTTTATTCTTTTGTTTACGTTTATGTAATCATTAAAATTTATATTTATAATAAAGTGTTCTTTGATCGAAGTTTTTGGAACACTACCTCGGGAAACCGAGATGGTAATGCTCCGATTATCTTGGCCGGATAGTTGGGGTGTTACAGTTTACATTTGGGTATTTGTATTGTAATAGAAGATTTTGAAAAATTTCTTCCCCTATTAATCCAAGACTCAATCTTTCCTTGTTATTGGTACAATTTCTTCTTTTTTTAGTTTAATTTTCAATTGTTTACATTTCTATTTTCCCTTTTTATTATTGTTTCAATTAGTATCATATTTATTATCATGTTTCTATGTTTTTCTCCAAATTGTTTACATTTGTCCTTCCACTATGTGTGAGTAGTTGATGTAAAATAGTGTCAGAATTTTATGTTTTCAGAGATAATATTGCAGCGGAATAAAAAACAAATAAAAAGGTATGAATTAGTTGTGATATCTCGCAAGATCCCTCAACTGAGACTAGGATATGACGTGAATAAACTCTCCTTCCTCGCAAGAAATTCGAAGATATACACGAATGTTGGCTCTCACCTCGCAAGGATCGAATCACGCTAACACTCGACCTCGCAAGATCGAATGGATCTTATTTCACCCTCGCAAGAACGAAATAATAAACTCTAATAACTCGCAAGCAATTAGAACTAACAAGAACTCTTGTATTAAACTCCCAAATTCGATTCATAAAACTGATTACATAACTCCCTATTTATACTAAAATAGGATGACATAAAAGCTCCTCTAATAATTTCTAAATTCGACTCTTACCATAACACTACTTGCCTTATTTCTATTAAGCTGAAATTAGGAAATAGAAAATAAGGAAATAATAATTTTCACCTTAATCTTATTAGCTAACATAAGGAAACTAATAATACGACTCGATTAAGGAAAGTAACTTAAGATGGATTCTAATTGAGCTTCCAAGTTGTAGTCACGTCAGTTTTTGTCACCCGCGTATAAGTTGGACAGCTCAACTTAAAACGATCATATCTCATTCGTTATTTAACCAAATAAGGCGTATGACCACTTTTTGGAAAGCTAACGTCATATACTTTCATCTCCAACAAAAATCACAAAAAAATAGCCATATTTTCGGAGATATTGAGCTTTTAAATCAACGGAACGAATCTGAAATGTGACGAGTGACTTGCTTGCGTTTTAAGCATATACCCATGTCCCTCATGTATCGGTAGTGACCCCCTAGGGTTTAGGGGGAACATAAGTGAGGATTAAAACCATGAATATGGGTTGTTCATGATTTGGTATTGGGTAAATTGTTAGTCTCTATAAGCATGCCTTTCTTCAATTTATGCTTAGTTTCCTCATAGATGAAAGTTTCTATGGATATTTGATAGCATGTTTATAATGAGATGGGATGCATTGTGATGATTTTGTGTCCGTCTTTAGGAAAGACCAAGAGTAGTCCATTTTTCTAGGTAATGACTACCCAAGACCCATTAATACCCACACTTATTTCACCTTACTCAGGGGAACCCGAAGACCCTAGTTTTTATCAATTGCTTACATCTTATTGTGCTTGTCTTGACTTAGTTTATCCTAGTTGGTAGTAAAAACATTAATCTTCTTTTACTTGACTAGACTTAGATTCAAACAAACTAGGTATAAATCCACACCATCGCTCATTGATGAGCAGTTACCCAATAAAACCCGATTAAGGTAGACCCGAAAATGAATGCAAGCAGACTCGAGACGACCGTTAACCGAGACAACCTGATACGTGTTTCGAATCGACCCGAAAGGCGACTAAACCTGAAATATACCCCGAATCAAACGAAGCGAAACCTTATTCAAACCTGACTTGACCTGACAGATTACTCGAATAACCCGACTCAATACTTACCCAACCCGATGTTGTATCTCATAATGATCCGACCCAATGATGACTCGATTCGTCCAAACCCGACCAAACCAATCTATCTGAATGACTTGACCCAAAACTGAGCTAAGAATTAACTCGGCTAACCTAAACCGTAAGCGGCCTAAACCAAATCCAAACATAGTCATGTCCCGAGCCGACCCGAACCCGAGAAAATGACTCGATCACTTCCTCTAAATGAAAGTGGGTAAAGTGCTTTTATTTTTCTTTTTTATTGGGTCTAACGAAGAGCACAAAAAGTCGCATTACAATAGGGGGGATTAGAACTTGAGACTTATTGTCCACAATACCTATGTCTTAAACCACTAGACTAATACATTTTCGGTATGCAAGTGGGTAAAGTGTGTAGTTAGACCATGTTCTTTTCTGCTCAAAAGAGCTGAACTGAATGAACCGAACTTAATGGAACTGAACTGAAGTTAATAGAGTTGAACTGAACTGAATTAAACTTAATACTCCCTCCGTCCCGGTCATTTGTTATCCTATTCCATTTTGAAGTGTCTTAGTCAATTGTTATTTTTTCCTAATTTAGGAATGCATTTGATGAGCACTTTAACTCAATTTGGTCTACTTGTAATTTAATAATTAACCCCTCAACTTTTCTTGGTCTTTGTATTAAAATCAAAGGATAACAATTGACTTTGACGAGGGAGAAAAATTAATTTGGAAAGAGATGATAACAATTGAGCTGAAATAAACTAAACCCGATAAACCGAACAAATGTGGTGAAATAACTCGAAAGAGGTGGTGTATTTTTACATCGACAAAGTGCAACCGCAAAAACATTCGTCGAAAGCCCTATTCCCATTTCACCTCCTCACTCAGTCACCCCCTCCACCGTCACCACCACCACCACCATGTTGAGAGGCACACTAACCAGAGGCGTATCCTCTCTAACCCGAACCCGGACACAGACTCCATGGAACAACAACAACATGAATTCAAGGTCATACAGCTTGATCCCAATGGTGATAGAGCACAGTTCCAGAGGAGAGCGTGCCTATGACATCTTCTCTAGACTCCTCAAGGAACGTATCATCTGCATCAATGGTCCTATCGGAGATGACACTGCTCACGTCGTCGTCGCCCAACTCCTCTTCCTCGAGTCCGAAAACCCTTCTAAACCTATCTATATGTACCTTAATTCTCCCGGCGGCGCCGTCACCGCTGGTTCTTCTTCCTTCCTTCTTTCTTTCTTATTCTGTTTTTTATTTTATGCGATTTTTTGTTTATCATTCATTTGTGAGGCGTATTTTAATCAAATGTAAACAAATGATCCGACATGTATCCATTTAATGTTGGCTTATTCCTAGGATTACAATTTGGGGGTGGATTTATCTTAATCTAGGGTTTGTTATATTGCCCGTTCATAAGTTGTTCTACTGTGAGATGTTAAGACTGTAATGAGTGAGATCTATTCCGTTTATTTTCGATTTCCGACGTTGTTAATGAGTTTTGTTTTGCTGTCGGTAGTTGATTCGATCATGTTGTATTAGGTTTGTTTACCTGTCATCTGCCATTTTCTGTTATCATATCAGATTTGAGTATGATTATTTGTTGCAAAAAGTTATTACCTAGGTTTTGGCAAAATAGCTAATAATGTGTTGTTAAGAAGGGTTTAGCCATCAGATTGCTGCGCTTTATCAATTTATGGACTATACAACCAGTTCTATAGGTTGTACGGTATAGAATCTGAGCTTTGTGATAAAGTATCCGAGCTTTATGATGAAGAATATGAGCTTTATTAGAAAGTATTGAGCCCATCTATTTACGCATTAAAGACATAACTTTGAAATAGCTCAGAAAAAATACATATAAGCTGGGATTCTTATTATACCTTGGTTGTACAATGTTTATGGTACAACTGGATGTATAATCCTATTTGTGGCGCTTTGTCTAATTGGGTTTTGAGTGAGGAATTTGGTATTTACAATAAGGACTTTTTTTCTGGCCGGGTTGGGGATTCAGGGAGGCCGATATTTTGAAAGGCTACTTGTGAAAATTAAGTTTGCTGCCGTTGGTTCTCTGCTGTTTAGATGAAGAAATAGAATAAGGTTTTATGCTGATAGATTTTAGAGCAAATGTATTTGTTTGGTTGGGTATTTGAATTGATACACTGTAATACTGCTGCCTTTTTGATGGTGGAGTCACAATCATTTTCAAATGCAGGCCTTGCTATCTATGACACGATGCAGTACATTCGTTCTCCAATCAACACCATATGTTTGGGCCAAGCTGCGTCAATGGGTTCACTCCTGCTAGCAGCCGGAACCAAAGGTGAGAGGAAGTCCCTCCCGAATGCTACAATCATGGTCCATCAGCCATCTGGTGGATACAGCGGGCAAGCGAAAGATATGACTATTCACACAAAACAAATTGTCCGTGTTTGGGATTCATTGAATGCATTGTACTCAAAGCATACCGGACAGCCCATTGATAAGATTCAAAATTGTATGGATAGAGATCACTTTATGACACCCGAGGAAGCTAAAGAGTTTGGAATTATAGACGAGGTCATTGATCAGAGACCCATGGCTTTGGTTAGTGATGCTGTCGCAACCGATGACAAAGACAAAGACAAAGCTTCAGACTAGAACTTTGGGTAAGCCATCTGTTTCTATTGTTTATTCCTTGTTACAGAGCATTTGTGTGTGTGTGTGTGTCTGTGTCTGTGTCTGTTTGTCTGTGTGTCTGTGTGTCTGTGTCTGTGTCTGTGTCTGTGGTGGACTGCCGGACTGGTGGGGGTGGGGGTTGTTTATCTGGTCAGATATCACAGTAGCTAGTTGATAAATTTTGTTCGCAATTTCTTGATAACTCTTTATCTTGAAAAAGGCTTTTTGAATGGCTTTAATAAGCTTTATGTGGTCGGTCATCCAACTGTAGCTTTTATGGGAATCAGATGATTATTTATCTTTTCATTTTCTTTTGGGGGGTTTTCCCTAAGCGTTTTTTCAAAATGAGATATCTACACTTTCTGCATGCTTATTAGACCTATGGTTTATACGAATCCGTTTTTAAAATAATGCTAAAAAATAAAGCATTTGTCGTTTTGGGTCGGTTTTAACAACAATTGTTGAAATGGTGTCCACGTAGACTCGGGATTGCGGAACCTGAAAATTGGGATAAACACGCCGATCGGGATGGCGTGTCTTCCTCAATAAACACGCCACTCCTCCTGGCGGGTTATCCAATATCATCTTCAACGCCCAATTTAATGGCAAATCAATCTTGAGTTACAAAATCATCTTCAACGCCCAATTTAATGGCTTATCATCTCCGTCATACCCCAGCCACCATGGTTCGCTTCAATCGAGTCATTATGGCTCGGACTCAGCCACCACCAACGAACCACAAACACCGCCATTGCTTTCCCTTGCTCCGCCACTTTAAATTGAAACCCGACTCCGCTGCTCAATTATGATTAGCCCAGATTCAACCTTCAATCAATCCCGTCGGAATCGAAGCCGAGTTAATTAGCATCACCAATTCACCATAGCAGCTCAATTCAACAACCAGCCCGACCCGCTGTCGCTCACCTTGGTCCAACCCCATCGCAACGACCAAGGCGAGAGTAGTAAGACAAGGGATCTGAGATTGGGAGAGGAATGATAGGGCTTAAAGATGAAGTCGTGGTGAGTAAGAGAGGAATGATGGGGCTTCATTGTTGTAGAAAGTTGGAGGTGGGAGGATAAAGAGAAGGGATCTGAGATTGGGAGAAGAAGGAAGAGGGAAGACTGATATTGCATAACCCGCCAGGAGGAGTGGCGTGTTTATTGAGGAAGACACGCCATCCCGATTGGCGTGTTTATCCCAATTTTCAGGTTCCGCAATCCCGAGTCTACGTGGACACCATTTCGACAATTGTTGTTAAAACCGACCCAAAACGACAAATGCTTTATTTTTTAGCATTATTTTAAAAACGGATTCTGGTTTATACTAGCATATATTATGAGATACAGGTGCAATCCTCTCATTATTACGTAAATAGTTGTTCTTGCCCAACTGAATTTGCACGAGTGGTAGGATAAGGATTATATTTTCTTTGATGAGGTACTCCCGAAGTCTTTCAATAACTCACCTGGATGCCATACTCATCGCCTTTTTCAAGTCACCAAAGCTCTGCTAATGTTTTAGTTAATCACTCTTGTTGAATCTCTTTCTGTCTTATTTGAAAAATACGGATGAAGAAGTCTAGTATTGATTATGTGTAGAATGGTTCCTTTGGCTATTTTGTGGTATATATGGAAGGGGAGGAATTTAGGTATATTTGAGGACAAAGGGTGTTTAAGTATATTGGTGGTGTATACTGTATATGGAGGAAGAAGTCTAGTAGTATTAATTAGGCTAAGAATGGTTCGTTTGGCTATTGTGTGTTTAAATTAGCAATTTTTCGATGCTTTCTGTTGTGAATTAGCAATTTCGTTCCTTTTTCTGCCCTTTGTAAATGGGCCTACACCCTCCATAAGTAAATGGGCCTATGCCCTTCTTTTGTTAACAGGTATGATCCTTTTGGTGATACACACAACCAAGGAAACAAATACTTAGTGGTGCTTTTCTGTAGTGTCCTTAGAAAGTCTTTGAATCAGAGTATCAGATGTGGACTGGTTTGCTGTCTTGTGGTCAGTGAGTTTTTCTGAAAAGACTTGAAAAATATTCACTCTTTCTTATGAAACCTTTAAACAATCTTTGACGAGTAACCCTCTGAACTAGGTGGAGGTAAAATCTACATACCTTTGATTTCCAGATCTTGCACTAGCTGATTTTCCTTGATGTGGTCAGCTAGTTATAAAGAATCTGCGGGGAATATTTGAGTGGGTTCGAGTGTATATGAAAAGCCTCTTGACCAATTGACCATACCATTCCTTTTATATTTTCCATGAAAGGCGGAGGGATTCAGTGTAACATCAGATTAGTTTAGATGAAAAAGCTAATATATGGGTTAGTGGATATCTTCTCATATTTATTGTGCATGGATCGGCCATTCTTGCAATGCTTATAAGTTTAATCTCAGCCATTTAGTTTTCATCTGATGGCTGGCCATGGGAGGTGAGTTCCAGGATGAACTGACCCTTGCAAGTCTATCAATCAACCTTTACAGTTTGCCTTTGGTCATGTCTACTCTGGATAATTTGTTTAATTAATCAGGCCTGGGAAATATCTCATCTTTTCTTATGTTAGTGTTAAAGTATAAGGTGAATGGAAGATGTGTTGGTGGGCTTTGATGGAAGTAAGATGAAAGCTTTAAGCCGTGGATGAAAGTGTGTAGGTGCAGAAGAAATGTATAGTTTCCCTTACATAAGTTCGCTTTGCATATCTCACAGCTCTCCATCGTAATTCCTTCTTTTGGGGGAGGGTTGGAATAGATTGCCAATTGTAGTGCCGGTGGAGTTTGACGAGAATAGAGCTCGGCGTGATTCTCTGAGAAAGCATCTCACACAACACACCATTCAAAACAAGGGGAGGATTTTTTTACTCTTCACTTTCATCCCCACACATCAAAAATTCTCAAAAATGTCTGATTGCAACACATAGGAAATGACATGTTGGATATTTATGTCATATATTGGTCATACCTTTATCATTTACTGGGTTAATGCGTTACACCAGGGGCAAACAAATACACGCAATCTCTTGCCTCTTGTTGTAAAACGGCCTTTCCTGTAAACAATTCATCAGATTGGGGTGCTGAGTCTGCTGACTGACCTATGCCTTCCAGACAGACTGATAGGGTAGTTCAGTGTGTAATAATGAATCAATTGTTTAATATTCTTGCACTCCTTTTGTATATGATGTCACCCCTCTGTGTCTTTCTATAACTATTTGTCAAAAAATATGAATGAGTGCAACCCAGAGCTGATAACATGCACTATACTGACTTCCAACTTCATTGCAAATGAAACGAGGCATGCTTGAGATGCCTATAATGCATTGTTTTACATCAGCCATATGACTTCTATGTTCTTTTTATGGCCATCTATGAATACGTGGGAAGGTGTAACAGCATTTTTCACTCAGAATAAACGACAAAAAAAGCTTTATGTAGTACTGTGTAATTCCACGCCTCATTGGCTTAGGTTTTCTTTCACACTTTAGTAGAGCTTATTTGATATGATTGCTCATTATAGTTTGGGAGCATTATTATCTGGTCTTGTTTTGTGGATAGACGTCACGCCATGGTTTAATTTTTATATGGGATCACTCTGTTGGTATCCTTCAAATGAATATTCTGTCTTACGGAAGGAAAAATATAGCTTGGTTAAACCTCGATGTTTCAGGAGGAACAATCCAGTGGCATTATTAGTATTTAGAACTTAGAAGTCCTGGGCAGCTGAGCTACATCAGGATAAGGCTATCCCAGGATTTTCTGTATAAATTACCTGGATTTGTACTCCTTTCTCACGTTAGTGATTTTCATGCCTACTTTAGTTGACCCTCGTGGGCTTCACTACATGATCTTTCATGCATAATCTCTACTCGCAGCCCGCACAGCCGCATACTTTTATTTTGGGAGTTTGTTCCATTTCATGAGCCTCATTCATTTGACTTCCCCAACTGTAGCTTTCGTCCTGTGCTATTTTCTCTCAGCAGTTTATTTTCAACTTTGACTAGCCGTTTTGTGAGTGTATGGAGCTTCTTGTCTAGTCGCCTAGACCTTTTCGTGGGCTAGGCACCATGGCATGCCATTGAGTGAAATAATTTTCAAAACACCACTTAAAGTTTAAATCCGGGTAATGAATAGTCTGCAGAACTGATTTCCAATGTACAAGTCAGTTTGCCTCTCTGCCTATCCTGTAAATGCTGTTGGGTCCGTGATGTTTATATGCGTCTCCTGCTAAAACCGTATAAACTGTCAGTTTCTTTTCTGTTGCATGTGAGTAGAAAAGTTTTATGCTTAGTAGTTAAACTTTCTTTCAAGGCAGCACAAACAAAAGCCAGGATCTTAACTTCATGTATCCTTTCATAGCTCATAATCTCTGAAGCTGTTTTTTTGTTTTACTTTTTTCCCTGGCAGATGCTCAATATTGTGAAAGAAGTCTCTTCCGAGAGGCTACATCAATAACAGTTGATTGCGGTGAAGGAGATTGAAGCTAGGCGCAGGATTCATAATTTTTTTCCGTTAAAAGTTTAGATATTTGTTTGGTAAAAGCCGGATGTAGGATACTCCTTGAACACCCATTACATTACATGTTTTAATCAGGTTCCATTATATTCAGTACTTTTTCTGGTTATGCGTTCGTTTACTGTTGTGATACCTATTCATTTCCATTACTTACCATCTCTGCGTACGTAACTTGGAGTGAAATTTATGCTAGAAATTTGTATCCTGTACTTGCTTCAGATATTTGATCATTTCGATGGAGTATTTGGTGATCCCATGAAACTGGTCCTCCATTGACCTGTCTTTTTCTTTTCAAAAAAAGGGGTCTTGGAAATATTAGCTTAAATTTAGTTCGTAAAGTCATTGAAGGGTGAGATGCATGATCGGAGCTCAAAATCTTTAGATACTTTGTGCGCTAAGGTAAACCAATATGCTCTTAGCCTTGGGGACTCCTCGACTGCTAGTGCGAGGTCTTGCTTAGTTGCTTGGATGGAGGCCTTGGGAGTGAGGGAAAGAAAGGTTAGGGTAATTTCCATTGTTTGGACCTTTGGATATCTGTATTACTCCTGTTCTATAAGGTTAATATGAAGTCTTTCCAACATATATGCGAAGTATATGGTTAGCGGATAGTGTCACTAAACTAAGGCATCGTTTGTTTGCTCCACCTGCTGCCAGTTACTAATTCTTTTTCTTACGGAACACACTCAATATGAGTATTAAGGCCTTCAATTTATATGTTTTGTTGGTGCCGATTTTGTACCGGGCTTGTAATTCGACTTCGAAATGCCGAGCTAAACCGGCTGAATACAAACTAGGATCACGACCCAACAAAACATATGACCAAATGGTGTCTAATGTTTAAACTGATACAGTAGCATCATCTTTCACTATTAAGATTTAAGAGCGAGACATAAGACTACGACGACGTTGACAAAACATAAACGTATAAATCAAATACAGAGTATTATGAAAAAGTTAAGGTACTTGTTTGAACTGAACGAAGCACAATGTCGAAACTTAATAGCCAGTCCAATATTTACAAATTCAATTATTTTGGAGGGAATATATCTACATGTTCAAATCGTCATAATTTGTTTAAAACATGCTAAACTCCCCTATACAATGAAATAAATCCAGAAAAAAATTCTATAATTTAGTAAACTAATCCGACTATATTTGTTGCCGCTCCAAAACCGCTAAAAATTTACACAGTTTATTTTAAAAAATACTTTCATAAAGAATAGAATTAAAAAGTTAAAAAAGATTTTTTGAATACCTTGTATAGAACATTACTAATTGACCCATATATTGCATTGACATTAAAACCTAGTCACAAAAATGAGGTTACTTTGTGATGCTGTATACTTGTATAGTATAGCCTGTATGTACTTACCCCCCTTTGAACAACTCCCTCAATCATCATCATATCACTTTCTTCTTGTACAATTCTGAGGCCATATTGTGTTTAGAATATAAAACCGATCATGAGACTTCAACCATCAGCTCAAGTGAGCTTTTGATTGAGATGGTTTCTTGACATATTGGCTTTCAAGCTGCCCGGTCATTACGTTCGGCCGACGACCATCCTTATACAACCTTAATAAGGGTACACAATATAACCAAGCGGAAATGCATATAATGGCGTATAAATATCCCCAAAACGTCATTATTATTAGCGTTACAACCATGATCGACACTCCGACTAATGAATCCTTTGTCACCTTATTGCTGTCATCTTCACACTTTGTAACCGTCGGAATTGGCCTTTGTTCTTCTCTGCTTGCTGGTTCCTCCGACTGATTATTCCCCCTTGTACTCTGGAGATCACAGTTGTTTGACTGTGTAACTGGAATTGTATTTTTATTAGTTACCTCTTGGGTGATTAAGGCATGATTAATTTTAACTTGTTGAATTTTGGCAGCTTCGTACGTGATTATGCTTTGACAAGCTTTAAAAGCAACTGCTTTAGCATCAAAGCTTCCTTTTCCTTTTCCTTTTCCTTTTTTCCTCCTAATAATGATGATCTTGATTTTTGGCACACACAGCTTGAACCAACTTTCCGACTCTCTACCGGTTTTGCTACGTTTCTTGTCGGACTTTGAGGCGGTTTTCGAGGTGATTCCGAAACAAGCAAGAAACCTATTGCTTCTGGGTCTTTGTTTGGGTGCTTTGTTTTGGTTGCAGGCCATGGAAGATATCAGAGAAACATTTAACAATATACACGAGATATATATGCCTAACTAACTAAGGAAGAAAGAAGAAAGGTTTTTGTTTTATTTATTTGGTTGGACTTTGAAATGAGAATTGCTCAATAAACTTGTTCTGTGGGTTTTGATTATTTTTGTGGTTGAACGAGTATTTGATATTGACATTGACATTAATTAATTAATTATTAGTTATGGAGTATTAGCTTTACTTTGTTGATTATTGCCAATTTATTAAGTTGCACACGAATTTCGCTAAATGATGATATATAAGTATTACTCACTTGCGGTCATTTGTAGTGTCATCTATCTGTTTAACTTTCTGTATTAAGAAGGTTTTTTTACGCGTTGATACTTGACATATACCTTTATTATAGTCCACTTATCATCAAGCAATAACCATCATTAATGGTAAAGGTAAATAAATAAGCCGGACGAAGGAAATAATTAATTAAATAATTAATTGCGTGGTTGGTTGTTTGGCGTTGGACCCTCACATAGGCAAAAGCCAAAAGGTTATGCCTCGAGACTTTGTGGGGTTAACACTGCATTAGGGTCTTTAGGTGATCGACATAAAGTTTGTAGAAATGTCACTTTTGGTCAAAATATTTGCATCTTCTACACGTTTGCGCGTTGCATACTAGTACTAAACCTACTAATCAATGATTTGCATCTTAAATTGGCAAACTTGATTACTCTCATTCACATTATCACAATTCACATCCCCTAATTTGGCATATTTGTCAAAGTATGCTAATTGCTTAATTATCAAATAAAAATAAACTGTCTTGTTTGATTACTACAAGCTAATTCAAGCACCTTTAAGTGCGTAAAAATTACATTGTAACCACCCAATCTAGCTAATACGGAGTATGTACAGAGTAACATTTAAATCGGATCTTCCCCCTTTTACCATTCGTTTTCATTCCTCTTTAAAATTGTTTTGGGAACCATCACTCCCCTCTAATTCCCTTTTGTATTAGATTTTGATTTGTAAGTAAAATGATGATGATACTTAGGCCCTGTTCTTTTGGGCTTATTTTTGCTAAGCTTAACTTATTTTTGCTAAACTTTTCTGAACTTAACTTATTTTTGCTTAACTTTTCTGAACTTATTTTTACTAAACTTAACTTAACTTATTTTTGCTGTACTTAACTTATTGTTGCTTAACTTTTCTTAACTTATATTTGCTGAACTTAACTTATTTTTGCTTAACTTTTCTGAACTTAACTTATATGGGCTTAACTTTTTCGAACTAAATGAATAATAATAATAATAATAATAATAATAATAATAATAATTCTTGATCCATGGCTCGAGGGAGAGGTCGTCCTCCAAAATCACGGGATTCTTCCGATTGCTCGTTAGCTCCTCCATCTTTTGATACTGATTTTATTGATTCTCACTCAAATTCGTCTGTAAGTCGTTCTTCTCCTCGCAATCCTTTGACTGTTAATGATGTAATTGCTGGTGCTATTTCGACTCCTAGAGCTTCTCTAGGTGTTAATGGCGGATCTAACTCCGTTACAAAGGTCGTTTCCCCAATTTCCCCTCCACCTGAATCAGGGTTTTGTCCGAAAACAGGGGTCGCCATTGATGCTTCTACTGTTACCTTGAATTGTCCTTTAATTGGTAGTACTGGCGTTCCTGTATTGAATGCTGGTAATTCTCCTGTCTTAAATGCTAGGGTTTCTGATGTAGTTAAAAACCCTAAATCTGGTGTTGTTTCTGGAAAATCCTGGGCTGATGCAGCCAAAAAGAACACTCAGAAGGGCATGAGTCTGTTTTTTCATGAGGAAAGTGCTCAATCCACAGAAATTGATATTCAATTAGAGGATATTGAGGATGAAATAGCTAAATGGAAGTTCACTCTTATGGGGAATGTTCTTGGAGGGAAACCATCTTTAAAGGTGGTTACTGAATTTGTTCAGAAATATTGGAATTTTGGTCCTTTGCCCTTAATCCAATACTTCAAAAAGGGGTGGTTCAGTTTCAAATTTGAATGTGAGGAGGATATGACAGAGGTAATGAAAAAGGGGCCTTGGAAAATTGGGGCTAACTCCTTAGTGCTCAAACAATGGACTCCTGATTTCTCCTGCACAATGGAAACTGTCACTACTATTCCTGTCTGGGTGTTATTCCCTGACCTAGACCCATTTCTTTGGACTGATTTGATCTTAAGCAAGATTGCTAGTAAGGTGGGTAAACCTCTCTTTGCTGATCTTACTACCACTAGTAAGGCCAAGCTATCTTTTGCTAGGGTTATGATAGAGGTTGATGTAGCCAAGGATCTAGTGGAGCATGTAGTCATTAATGCTCCCTATTTGGGCCAATCTGTCCAAAGAGTGGTGTATGAGTGGGTGCCCTACTTCTGCAGCACTTGTCAGAAACTTGGCCATACTACTTCTTCCTGTAAGAAGAATAAGACTTCTACCTCTGCATCTCAGGATCCCAAACCTGATTCTTTGCAGAAGAGTCAAGGAACTGAGAAGCCAGCTGGTAATAAGGGGGCTGCTAAGGCTAAGAATGCTCAAGTCAGCAAGGTTTCTAAGCCTGCTAATACTTCTACTGTCTCTGTTCCTGTTCTGCCATGCCAGGATACTGTCTCAGGATGCCATTTGCTAGGTGGTACCTCAGCTTCTCATGTGGTGACAGGGGACTTGGGAGAGAGTTCTGGCTCAGAATGCCTTGAGCTAGGCCTCCCCTCTCTACCTAAGTCTCCTATTGCCTCCTCTGATGAAGCTGTAATGCACTCAGAATGCAATGAGCTAGGACCTCATCCTGTGCTGGTAAATACTGGAATTAGAGCTGCACAGTTGAGGGTTGGGACTACTGTGGGTGGCATTCTTTCACCTAATAGTTTCCAATCCTTAGCTGATGTAACTGTGGAAGACACTGTCTATGAAGTTCATGCTCAGGTGGAGCCTCCTGATAAAACATCCTCATGATAATCTCTTCATGGAACATCAGAGGTTTCAATAAACCTGTTAAGCATTTAGAGGTAGTCTCTTTTCTTAAAGCAAATAAAATTGACATTTTAGGTCTCCTGGAAACTAGGGTAAAGCACAATAAAGCCTCCAGGATTTTGAAGAATAAATTCAGTAGGTATAGTCATTATACAAACTATAATTCCCATTCTAATGGGAGAATTTGGCTTCTTTGGAACCCTGTTACTACCTCCATTACTAGCACTGAAGAACAGGCCCAGGTTATACACTGTAAGGTGCATCATTTGTTGTCTGGTAGAAAATTTTGTCTCTCTGTTGTCTATGGATATAACAATGCTGGTCCAAGGCACCATCTCTGGCAATCTCTTTCCAACTTTGCTAGTCATGGTGGTCCCTGGGTGGTCATGGGTGATTTTAATGTGGTCAGGCAATTTCAGGAGAAAATTAGTCACACTCCCCCCATCTTCTCTGAATTGGCTGATTTTAATTCTTGTCTTTTAGACTGTGGTCTAGATGATCTACATGGTACTGGTGCCCAATTTACTTGGTTCAATAAGCATGATGCTTCTTCAAGGGTTTACTCTAAGCTCGATAGGATTATGGTCAATTCAGAATGGTTGCAGAATTTTCCCCAAACTTCTGCTCATTTTGATCCTCCTGGGATATCTGATCATTGCCCTGCTATTTTGACATTTCATAATGATCCTATGCCAAAGAAGCAGTTTAGCTTTTTGAATTGTTGGTCCTCTCACCCTGATTTTCTCACCATTGTCTCTGAGGCTTGGACTGCTAACATCACTGGCAATCCAATGTTTAGATTGATGGGGAAATTAAAGAAAGTTAGGCTTGGTCTTAAGAAATTGCATGCTGACCATTTTTCTAATATTGGCCAAAGAGTTCAGGAAAAAAGGGGGGAACTAGCACATTGTTTTAGTGACCTCCAAAATCAGCCTCTTTCTGAAAGCTTTATTGCTAAAGAAAAGCAAGTCTCTCAGGAATTTCTCAAACTTAAAGAACTAGAAACTAGTATTTTGGCTCAAAGGGCTAAGATCCAGGATGTCAAGTATAATGATGCTTGTTCTGCTTATTTCTTTGCAAAGATTAGAGAAAGGCAACAGTGTCAACTGATTGGTAAAATTCAAAGTTCTGATGGCTCTCTTCATCATGGACCACATGAAGTTGGGCAAGCTTTTGTGGATTTTTATGAGAAGCTTTTAGGCTCTTCTGTGCAGACCTCTCCCATTGACCCAACTATTATTGCTAATG
>JAGPOY010001997.1:4339-20095 GCA_018983105.1 Silene uniflora | reverse complement strand
AATAGTGGACGTAGGCTTTGACTTGTAAGGCCGAACCACTTCAAAACCCACGTGTCTTTTCCTTTCTGTTTTCCATTTCGTTATTTATCGTTTTACTCTTGATTAGTCAATTAGTTAAAGTTTAATCAATAAACTTTAAACAATTGATTACATAGATACAAAAATAAAAAGTGGGCAAAAGTTTTCAAATACTCAATTCACCCCCCCCTCTTGTGTATTTGCCCTTGGATAGACTCTTCAGTTTGTAACTTGATTATAGATGGGGGAAGTTGTACCAATGTGGCTTCTAAAACTTTGGTGGATAAACTGGCCTTAACCACTCAAGATCATCCTCATCCATACAAGTTAAGATGGCTAAACAAGGGAGCTGAAGTAAGGGTAGACAAGCAGTGTAGAGTTACATTTTCCATTGGAAAAAGTTACACTGATGAGGCTTGCTGTGATGTTTTACCTATGGATGCCTGTCACTTGCTTTTGGGCAGGCCATGGGAGTTTGATAGAGACTCAGTCCACCACGGGAGGGAGAACACTTATACATTCAAGTTTGGTGGCAGGAAGATCACCTTGGCTCCTTTACCACCTGTCTTGAAGTATACTACTCCTCCTAGCATGATTGAGTCCTCTAAAGAGGTGCTACTGATTGGGGAAGCTGAGTCGGTTCATGAACTTAATGAGAGGGAGAGTGCCTACATCTTACTGGCCAAGGATGTGAGGGGAGAGCCAGCTTTGGCCTTGCCAAGGGAGGTTCAGAAATTGTTGAATGATTACAAGGATGTGTTTCCAGATGAGCTACCTAGTGGCCTGCCTCCTTTGAGAGGAATTGAACACCAAATTGATCTCATTCCAGGAGCCATACTCCCAAATAGAGCTGCCTATAGAAGTGACCCCAAAGCCACTCAGGAACTACAAAGCCAAATTGGAGAATTGGTGAGCAAGGGCTTTGTGAGAGAGTCCATGAGTCCTTGTGCTGTCCCAGCCATTCTAGTGCCTAAGAAGGATGGCTTATGGAGGATGTGTGTTGATAGTCGTGCCATAAACAACATTACCATCAAGTATAGGTTCCCTATACCAAGGCTAGATGACATTCTGGATGAGCTTAGTGGGGCTAAAATCTTTTCCAAGATTGATTTGAGACAAGGATACCATCAAGTAAGAATTAGAGAGGGGGATGAATGGAAAACAACCTTCAAAACTAAAACTAAGCATGGCTTGTATGAATGGCTGGTCATGCCATTTGGGTTATCAAATGCACCTAGTACTTTCATGAGGATCATGACTGAGGTTCTAAGGCCACACATGGGGAGGTTTGTTGTGGTCTACTTTGATGACATTCTTGTGTATAGCTCTTCACAGGAAGAGCATCTTGAACACTTGAGGCAACTGTTTGATACATTGAGAGCTCATAAACTGTTTGGCAAACTAGAGAAGTGTTCCTTTATGCAACATGAGGTTCATTTACTAGGCTTTGTCATTTCTGAGCAAGGAATATTGGTGGATCAGGAGAAGGTTCAAGCCATCAAAACATGGCCTACTCTTAAGACTCTCACTGAAGTCGGGAGTTTTCATGGCTTGGCCTCATTTTATAGGAGGTTCATTAAGGGGTTTAGCACTATCATGGCCCCTATTACTGAGTGTATCAAGAAAGGAGAGTTCCATTGGAGTTCAAAGGCAGGAGAGGCTTTCAAGCTAGCCAAGGAGCTACTAAGCAACACCCCTGTATTGGCCTTGCCTAGCTTTGACAAGCTGTTTGAAGTCGAGTGTGATGCTAGTGGGGTTGGAGTAGGGGCAGTGTTGTTGCAAGAAAAGAGGCCAGTGGCTTTCTTTAGTGAGAAGCTCAATGGAGCTAAGCTCAACTACTCAACCTATGATAAGGAGTTATATGCCATCGTGAGAGCTCTTACTCATTGGAGTCACTACCTAAAGCCAAAGCCATTTGTACTCCATTCTGATCATGAGGCATTGAAGTACATAAATGGCCAACACAAGCTCAATTCAAGGCATGCTAAATGGGTAGAGTTTCTTCAGTCATTTGCATTCTCAAGCAAGTTCATTGAAGGCAAAGACAATGTGGTGGCTGATGCATTGTCTAGGAGATATATCATGAACTACATGGAGCAAAGGGTGCTTGGGTTTGAATACATGAAAGAATACTATCTTGAGGATCCTGATTTTAAAGAAGAATGGAGCCTGCTTAACTCAGGCCAGGCTAGAGTTGGAGGCAACCATGTCTTGCAAAATGGATTCTTATTCAAGGGAAACAAGCTGTGTGTGCCTAAGGGGCCTTATAGAGGATTGCTGATCAGGGAAGTTCATGCCAATGGCCTTGCTGGTCACTTTGGCATTCAGAAGACCTATGACATACTATGTGAACAGTTCTATTGGCCTAAGATGCTTGGAGATGTCCAATATATCATTAAGAGATGTGCTCCTTGCCAGCAATCCAAGTCCTATTTCCAGACTGGGCCTTACACTCCATTGTCAGTCCCTAGCAAGCCCTGGGAAGATGTAAGCATGGACTTCATTGTGGCCTTGCCTAGGACAGCCAGGGGCAAAGATTCTATCATGGTTGTGGTTGATAGGTTTAGCAAGATGGCTCACTTCATTGCTTGCAAGAAAACAGAAGATGCAATGAGTGTGGCTGAGCTATACCTTAAAGAGGTGGTGAGGCTCCATGGTGTTCCCAAGTCCATTGTTTCTGATAGAGACACAAAGTTTATGAGTCATTTTTGGAGGACACTTTGGAAGCTGTTGAAGATTAGGCTCCTATTTAGCACTAGCCATCACCCTCAAACTGATGGCCAAACTGAAGTGACCAACAAAACTTTGGGAAGGATACTAAGGTGTATTGTGGCTAAGTCATTGAAAGATTAGGATCTCCAACTAGCTCCAGCTGAGTTTGCTTTCAATAGAGCTCCGTCAACAAGCACTGGAAGGTCTCCATTTAAGGTGGTCTATGGCCTGAACCCTATGATGACAACTGACCTACCCCCAATTAACAGAAAAAGTGATTGACTTTGAAGCCAAGAAACGAGCTGAACAAATGCTACAAATCCATGTTCAAGTCAAGAAGCAAATAGAGAAGGCAAATGAGGCCTATAAGGCCAGAGCAAAGAAACCTAAGCAGACCAAAGAATTCGAACCAGGTGACTTGGTATGGCTGCATTTGAGAAAGGAAAGATTTCCTGAAAAGAGGAAGAACAAACTCATGCCAAGAGCTGATGGTCCATTTGAGGTCTTGGAGAAAATAGGGCCAAATGCTTATAAGATTAACCTCCCTGGAGAATATGGAGTCCATGTCACATTTAACATTGGTGATCTCAGTCCATATCTAGAGGAAAATGATGAAGATGCTGAGGATTTGAGGGCAAATCCTTCTCAAGAAGGAGGGGTTGCAACAAGAGTCCAAAGCCATGGCCAGGCCATGGCTAGCCAAGGCAATGACAAAACAGACAGAGTCCTCAATGAGACAGAAATCACTGGAAAATGGCCTAGCCATGGCTTTGACCCAAACGAGTCTGGCCAGGCCAGGTCAAGTGCTCACAATGAAGACCAAGGAGTTCTAAGTCCAAGCCAGGAAGGTCCAGGCCAAAGCCATGCCTTTGAAGGCCATGGCCTAAGCAAATCAGACAACATAGCCAAGACTTCACCCGGTTTTGATCCTAGTTCAAATACTAGGTCCAGGACCCATGTCAAGGCTTAAGCATTGGTTCCAATGGTCAGGCTGGGTCCAGGAGTGTCTTAGACAACTTTTTGCCTAGGGAATGTCCGAGCAAATATGATCATACAAGAAGTTAGCTTAAGGGACACTTTTATCTATCTGGGTAAGAGTGAAATTAGAGTTAGCTGAAATGTCACTTTCAGCCCTTGCATCAGAATTCCAAGGACTACAAGACAAGGGCCTTGTCATATTATTTGCTTTATGTTATTGCATTTGTATTTTAGTTTGTACTTGGAGCATTGTGTAAGGCTTCTTAGCCGTTGCTTTTGCTTCTTTGTCTGAGCCATTCCTGGCCTTAGGATCCTTTTGTACGTTGAGTCTTGGCCCCTATATAAGCCAAGTTCACCCATTGTAAGAAGCAGACTTGATTAATATAAACTTGAAAAGCTTTGCTTTCTTATCTCAACCAAGAGGTAGAGATTAGTGTCTTAATCTTACTTGTGTGTTTGATTAGTTCACTCGTGAGAGGATCCTTACTTGTGTTTCTGGATACTTTCATAAGAGAGTCCTATTCTAAGCTTCTGTGCAAGGAATAGCTCTGAGTCTTATTTTGGGTTGCTTGTGTGCTCCTAAAATAAGTCATATCCAGTCACATTAGTGAGTATTTGAGAGTCAGTTTGAGTCATTACATTCCCAGTTACCTTGCTTGTGAGAGTTTTAGTGCAAAACTCTTAACTTTATAGAATTAGACGTTATCCAAGTCTAACTAAATAAAATCACGGTTTAATTTGACTCGAAAAATAAATAAGTAATGATTATGATGTTAAATCATTTTCTTAAAACAAATCTTGTCAACAAGGGTACTCAAAACTCCAAAATTGACAAGCAAGAGAGATATATACATGAGTAAAGCCATTCATAATGGAGTCAACATTTCTTTTTGAAAATGGGGAGGATTCTATTTCAATCTTTAATGCATGAAAATTTTAAAATTACAAAGCAAGAGTCAAAATGACCGGCTACAACAGCAGCCAACGGCATACCTTATCAAAAAAAAAAAACAGCAGCCAACGGCCGGACATGAACAAAACGGAAAATTACACGAGAAAGTTGTCGATCATATGATATATCACATCTTCACCATCGGAGTTCAGCCAGTAGCTCTTCACCTATATTCATGTAAAGTGATCGAACGATTTAGTTCGTTAACTTTGGGAGTAGGCACATGAATTTCATTATGAGTTTTTTGCGAGTCTCCCTAAGAATTTTCGTGAGTCTGCTCTATTTATCCACAAATTAATTATCTATCAAACGTTCAATTCAACCCTATTATGTCTATTTTAAGAATCCTTGATATTTGCATGCCTGACAACTTCTATTCCCGAGACCGTTTCTCTTGGGGGACTAACTATAAACAAGGCATAATTTTTTTTGTTGGTGAAAGTAAACAAGCCATAACGAAGACAGAATAACCAGAGCAACTAATCCTAATCATTTATTTATTTGTAACCCTTGATATTTTTTTTGGTCACAGTTTTATCTTTTCATTGTCGAATAGACTCGAATTCCTGACTAAAGCAATAACTTTAAAAAACGAATCAATACGAGATTACGAGGTATCATATTGTAAGAGAATCGCAGAAGAGCCAGAGTACGAATAACTTGCCTGAATGGTATTATGAGCAATGTAGCGTTGTCTACTTTTGTGGAAGCTTACATCAACACGCTCCCAAGATACTTGGTTAAGACCTCTAATCATCTCCTCTACAATGGAGCACACAAAATTTTTGTTTTAGATAAATACTCCGTACTGGAGTAAAAGTGAAGGGGCAGGGATGTGTCTGCTGCAAATCTCACGCAACTTAGCATACCAAGAAAGAATCATCATCATCGTCACTACTTTCATAGACACCATACCTAAGAAAATCTCACTCCGAGAGGGTCGGTCATATGTACACAGATCTTTCCCTATAGTAACAGAGAGGTTGTTTTCAACTGATCCTTGGACAAAAATGGGACAGTCTTCTAACAACTCATGCAAAAAGAATCGTAGAGGCCCCCAGAAGTCATTTTTATTAAGTCCCTTGTACTCCAGAGTACCCAAAAGAAGAGAAGAATATCTCAAAAAATACAAATTTACATCGTAAACGGTGATAATGCAAACTATTAAGAGATTCACTTATGCCATCATAACGCCTAATAAAGCATCAACAATAAACAAGCATCCAACAAAAAAAAGGCAAACCTTCATAGTCTTCTATTTGATTTTCATCATCTGAAGCTGTTTTACGTTCCGCATCTTCCTTAGCGTCACACTCCGTGTAAACAATATGAGGGTACTTGTCACCTTGTGCAAGTAAATTGGCCTGAAATAGAAGAAAGCAACACATTTTTTAACTTATGTGTATCTCTGGATAAAAAAAACACGGACGACTGACAATATAGTCAGAATAAAGATATAATAACCTTGGGTAATTCGTGCCTCCGGCGGATAGAAGACGTGCTCCACCCAACAACTTCTAAACAATCAGTCAAGAATCAACAAGTGCAACCACAACCTAAAGTCTAGAGTTACATTGATTTACAACAACACTAGTACAATGCCTTAAGAGCCCCGCCAACTGGTGGCAGAGAGGGATTAGCGGCTATGTTGCTCGGACTCGGTTAGAAGTATCAACACGGGCGCATGTCCAAGGGTCAGATTCGTCTATTTTATGGTACTCCGACTCCTCTAATTCCCTCACGTACCCGTGTCCGATACTCGACACTCGGACAAGGGTATGACACTTCGACACCTCATTTTAAGCCAAAATATGCATATTTTTCATAAAAATGGCCGAGTCCGACACTTGGACACGCACCCATCTCGGATCCTTCTAAACGAGTCTAAGCAACATACTGTCCGAGTGTTCTACCCGCGTCCGAGTGCCGAGTGTGCACATGTACGCTAGGTAATATTGAAAAGTCCGAGCAACATAGATTAGAGGTCCTTGATACCTCGGAATTAACAACATTAAGAGATTGTTTCCAGATGGCATATAATGAAAATTAAATCAAGAATTGCATCCACTAATTGCTAAATTAGTACTTTATTAATTAAAAGAAGCAACCATCAGTTAAGATAACCATTTGCATGAACAATCGTATGCCAGGCAAGAAATAAGAATTAAGCAATTATAGGATACGGTCATAATCCGCATTTGCATAAGCAACACGTCGCTTGAAACAGCGTAAAGCAGATCTGTAGAAGTTTAAAAACAGTAAGATTTCTAAATGCAGAAGAACAGATTTCAATGTTATTGTGGAAAGGACGAATAAGATAAGAGTATACTGACATAAATTTTAATTCATATGAATCAGAAACCATTCTAACAAGAAGAGGAGGCCTGCCCTCGTTTTCATCAGTTAAAAAAAGATGCTTCCCAGATCTTCCGGCAATCAAGTGTGCTGTTTGTGAAGCTTGCCTCTCCAAGAAAGGAACGCCACAAAGGAAAGGGAGCTGCAAATAGAACATCAAGATGATGAGAGGTAAAAGGGCTTGATGTGTAATTCTAACGTCTATGGAGAAGTAAAAAAAGAAACTATCAGAATATGAATCATGATGAAATTCCAATAAGCTAAAACAGTCTTCAACCTCTGATGCCAGGCATAGATCCATAATATCGATGATAGAACCCATAAACTGATTTAGGAAATAGAAAAAATAATAAACTTTCCATTATATCACAATCTGGAGAAGTAGTCATGCTGGAAGATCATCATGAACCGAACTGTGCAGGAAAGTGTCGAGTGTTTAAAGTTATTGCTGGGTTTTCAATTGTATAGAACAAATTCAAGATTCTCTGATGTTTTATGAAAATACAATCATACAAGGCCAAAGCGAAGCTAAATTTTTGCAAAAGATACTAGTATATACTTTCACAGGCGAGTACCAAGTGGCAAGCGTTCCTCTCGTAACAGTAACAACAGCTGAAAAAGATGCATAATAGATGGACCGGCGAGGCGCACAGCATTTTTTATCTTCCAACTGTAACTATAAATAAAAAGCGAGAGCCTCTCACACGCCATTGTGGTTCGCTATAGTAGATAGTCGTACTTCTATGTCACCAAGAATCCCAGATCGTACCTCCTCAACCATTCATCAACCATGTGATGTAGTTAGAGTCTTAGAGATGCAAATAGCTTTCAATACTTGAGAAGTAAAGCAGACAAACAACCTTTTAACAGTCCTAGTAAGGCCTCTAACCTAATCATTAAAGAGTAAGTACCCAATAACCTGAACATAATAGATATTTACAACAACTAGATAACAGGAATCCTGCCGCACCAATAGGATAACTGGGAGGGGTCAAAGTAGTATTGAAGGAATCCAATCCATGAAATATGTATAACATATAAGTAGCCACATCACAACAACATGATAACAGTTTGAGAGGAAAATAAACGAAAATTCGACCCCGAAAATACCGAAGTATCCTAATCTTTAACAGCAACAACTATTAGAGTTATTGAAGACAATAAACTAATCGCAGCTCTGTCAAAAAAATAAAGAAAAGAAAAAAACTAATCGCAGAAAGAACCAGGAGCTATGCCTAACAACTGAATCGAACATTCAAGTGACTTTTATCAGCATCCAAGTCCTCAGAGTAAGCAAACCTAGATCTTCAAGGCATTAGGTCTCTCACTAGGTTTGGCAAATCTAACCCTATTTTAAACCACATAAAACATTCATGCAAACACACATAAGCTTGTTTGGCCCTTCAGAAGTGAGCCCTGATACCAATCATATGCTTTAGAGACGTTGGAGTAGGAACTCCATCACTCCAATGGAAATAATTATAAGCAAAATAGTCCATCCCTGAAAGAAAGATGCCCTTCTCTGATCCCCATCGAAGCAAGCTTCCATGGAACTGCCATTAGTCAAACTTTTGCTGACCACTGATGGAGGATCTATAGGAAACTGATTCCCTTTTGGAGTGTGATGTCGACAAACTGGTAGTCTGGTACAACTTTGGTCGATGAAACAGGGTAGTGAACACACTCGTATCACTCGTATCTATTAAGGAACACTCGTCCATAGACTGTCATCAGATCATAGATCCGTAAAAACAAACAAAGCATAACATGATATGTTTACATGGCATTTATGTCTCAGCTATATGTTTTCAGAACTCTTTCTCCTATCATGTTCAAGGAATTGAGAGGCCAGAATGCAAACCATAAAACAAGCCAAAACAGGTAAAAAAGTATATCACTTACAAAGCTCACCCTGTCACTCATATTTCTTATATTTCATACCAGCCAGCATAGTAATTGGCCATAAAAATCTACTTTTGTCCGATGTAGAGGAGCACTGGAGCCCTATAAGCCCCTTCACAGCAATATTTTTGAAGAGAGAGATTTTTCATTCTCAAAAGTGATGCAATTACATCTAAAAACTAAACAGGGGTATACCATGATAAGGTATATCTGACATGACCCTAAAGATAGATCACCAAAAGATCAGGATATGCCTATTTCATCTAAATGACCAGAGAAGACTCTTTCAAACGAGAAAATATTTAAATGTGTCCGGAAAGCTTTTGAATATGCCGCATCATGAGAAAGCTTTAAGTAATTTCGAAGAGAAGACTAATATTAGAATAAAGCAAATTTAAGAATAAAGACTAATCAGGTGCAGCTAATGATATTCACCTGTTTGTGCCCTCGTGAACCTAGATGTGGAGTTGCGACAGTAATGAAGTTCATGGGCTCCAATCCAGCAATTCTACCGTCGGAACCTCCCTGATCCCTTCCCTCAATAGAACTTAAATTCTCTTCTCCAAACCCATTACTCTTGGCAATGGAGGGATATGGTTTTTCTGAAGGTTTATAAAGCCTTCCAATGGCATATCTAGCTACCAGTCCACCTAAAGAGTGAGCGATGAATGATATCTTCTCCAGCCCAGGCCTACCGCTGACAACAGTCAATACCTGCAGTAGGTGTGGACGCCATCAGAGGGCCTGTAAGGAGTACCATTTATCAAAAAATCTCATTCTATTCACCATACCCTAATACAGATAAGTGAAGCAAGAACTATAAAACAACTATTTACCCAAATACCTCATCTGCAAGCCTCTCGCCCATCAAGTCAACGCCATCAAACGTCAATTTAGCTGTGTTGCATCGACTTCCTGCAGCAAGGACATTAGAACATCCTGACCTTGACGGCTCTTAAAAACATCTTATAGCTTACAAGTTACAGTTTATTTATATAAACAGCTAATCAGGATATGAGTGATCCAATTAATCAGGCAATACCGAAGAGAATCATGAACCATGAATATCAAACCAGACATGTTCGAAAGTAAGAAAAAGTGAAAGTAATCAGCCGGAAAAGAAACTGACCTACACGCTTCTTTTTTAATATAAAAAGACATTGACCCTTACTTTCAAAATCCTAAAAAACAGATGATTCACAAGGGTATTCCCATTTAAAACAAACAAAATAATGGAAGCTTTTTGTAAAGGAAAAATTAGCTAGTTCGAAACGGTCGTATAACGAATCTGGTTAGGCACTAACCCTTTGCTTGGATAATGGAATTTAAAGAGAAAGGGAGGGGAACAATTTCCCTTGTTCAGTTAGGAAACTGAGTTGGAGAGATATGTAGGGTGATGGGAAGATACAAATCCATTTTCCCTCCTACTAGCCGAATGAAAATCCCTCCAACATAAAGTAAAGTCTACCATGTATCGTTTTTGTTCTACATAAAGTACACCCTGTACTCCTGTATTGTTTTTGTCATTGATCAAATAAGGGCAACCAGTGGATGTTTGGTAGCCTCATATGGAAGCTTGTGCACCTTTCACTATACCCTTCTTGTAAATGAGAACATCGGGCACTAATTGAGGATTACTGGACCCATACAAAGTTTGTGCACAAAAAATATCGAAACAACCACCATTTCAACAAAATTTGAATAAACGTGGAGGATGAATGGAATATACTCACTATGTACCATGACTTTATCGGGAAACTGCTTGACGAACTGATCAGAAGCAAATTTCCAGTCTGAAGAACTGAATTCAATACAAAAGAAGCAGGACTACAAGTCAGTGTTATTAATTTCCAGTTATTTGGCTTCTGAAAAGAAGTGGGTATAAAACAATAAAAAAAAGACTGCGAAGACATTATTCACAAAAACATATGGGGTATTGGATTACGCCAGAGAGTCGGCAATGCATTCCATCATATGGAGATAATTGTTCCTCTCCCCACCTCTTACCACCTTCCTCCACCACCACATACTTAGCCAGTTACCACCATTTTCCTCTAATTCAAAGACAGATAAAAAATGATGACATTTCGTTCAACTTAGCAAACAACGACAAAGAACAACGAAAGCCCTAAATCCCAAATTGATTTGCCTTGGCTAACTATTTGATGCTACCTAGATCAATATTTAAAATTCTAGTCATCAACACAATTTCCATTTGGGTCATTCAGGAACAAGATCTCCGTGTTGTTAACACATGAGCAAACTCGCTTACATACGACCCTTTACCCCACTATTTGCTGCATCCCGCTCGCGGCAATAAGGCAATGTTTCAATGCAAACTCTATCTTCAATAACAAAATCCCAAAATAACTAAAAGCCAGCAAGAAACATTCCCATAGCACTCAAAATTCTGACAACAACATTGTCATGAATCATGATCCACTTAAAAGCAACTATAACCAACACAACCACCAACATTACCGTCCTATAGTGCCTCAATGACTCCCGAGAATTGCGAGGTAAGGGGGTCAGATGAAAAACACAAAGAGACTGTTTCCGAATGACCCAAAATGAAAAACAAAGTAACTAACAAAACAAAAAAGAAAAAGAAAAAGGACCACCTTCCAATGAGACCATTAACCATGATAACAAGATGATGAGGGTTGAGCTTAGCTTGAGCCATGGCAGAATCCATAACATCTTGACCACCAGCTACATTATCAGTTGTTTCCACTTTTTTACCAAGTTCTTGTTGCTTCTCTTTCCAATTCCCAAAACATCCAATTCCCATTTTTACTCTCCTAAACAACTCCATCAACCCAGTATTACTATTATCTTTGTATTCAAGCACTAATCTTTGCCCCTTATTGCTGCAAGAACAGTGCTTTTGTGCCAAAAATTGAAGTGGGTTTTTCTGGGTATTAACACAGATGATGGAATTTGAGGGGTTGAATTGGATGAGGGGAGAATTTGGAAGGATGATCATGAGAATTTAGAGGGTGGAGTTGAAAAGGGTTCATATAATTATTTACAAATAATTTAGAGGAGTTGTCTAATGATGTCTACTGGTGAACAGGTGAAGTGTATCTTAGGCAATGATTTGCAGGTTGATTATTGATGACTTCCAATGTGGGAAATGGTAAAGCAATTCGGCAGAAAGCGTGGGTTTTTGGTGAGATGTGGATAATGTGTGATGCCGACTTCATAATTAGAGATTTAGAGCCGAAAATGTCTGACTCGACAAAATTCGAAAATATTATAAATGAAACGAATCTGAATATACCTACCTGATGATGATTCGTAGTCCATATCCACTTGACACCTCTTCCGGTCCAACTTGACAGCTTACCTGACTCGCTAATGAATTGATGAGCCAAATGAATCGGACAAAACCTGACCCAAACCCAACTTGACCCGACAATTTGTCAGAATGACTCGCGCAATAATGAACTTGATAATGAGCCAACTCGAAAATTATTCGACCTTACCAAAACCTAAGATAATAAAGGCCTAACAATTTGAATGACCCATGTCGACCCAAACTCGAGCTAAGAATTGACCTCACTAACTCGACCCAAACTCGAGTTAAGAATTGACCTCACTAACTCGACTGATAAGTGCTTAATTTATATACTTTTACCCAATTGTTTAGCTCTTATTTACATGTTATTTAGCACTTATCTAAGGGTTTTTCAGCTAACATTTGTATTTCTAGTATGTTTTGTCATTCTAACATGTTTTATAGGAAATCAAGCTTTTTGAGCTAAAATCCTACAACATTGAGCTACTAGAGAACAAGGCTAAGTCAAGAGTGAAATATTGGACTAACATGAAACATTTACATGGATTGCATGGCTTTTTTATTGACCGAATTACAACAAATGCAAATTGAAAGTCAACTAAAGTCAAGCCCATATCTTCAAGTCCAAAATGAAGTGAAGAACATGGGATGCCAAGAAGTTTTGGATGCTAGGTCAAATTGCATTTAACTGGGTGATTAATCAAGCCATTAACGCATAACATTGGATACCATTGCAATTAATCAAGGCTTTATCACATTTGACCGAGAACGCTACGTTCCCGATCGGGACGAGCACTATCTAAGCTTCTTCGGATTCTCTTCAATTGTTTACGTTTCACCTCCTATTTTACTATAAATAGGAGGGTTCATGCGACACATTAGACACGTACACTTTTACACTTAGAAATTCTCATACTCTCTTGTAATCTCATAAGTAGTTTAATCTTTCAATTGTTAAACATTTCTCATTCAAGTTTTAATACAAGTTGTTATTGTTGTTTCTTGGGTTGTTCTTTGTTCTTCTTGCAAGGTTTTGTTCTACATTTCGGTAATTCATATTTCTAATTTACTTCTTTATTCTCCTTTGCTTTTTACATTCCTTATCGTAATTAATTTTATTGTTTCGTTAGTCGTTTCGTTATTTATTCGCATGTTAGTTTTATTACTAGTTACTTTCAATATCATTTCTCCTTTTAATCCATTAGTACATTATAATTCTACATTCACTATGTTTAATTTATCATATGTTTTTAGTTCCATTTCCATAATGAGTGAGTAGTTTCATTTGTCTAAGGGGTAGGGGAGTCATGCACTAAAATGTAATGTAAAATTGTCAACATTGAGATAAACATATTTCTAACACTTTGCTTCTATCACATGCTCGTATATCTATGATTAATCTTTGTTTAGTGGCCATATTCATTGATTAAGTTGGTAATTCATTCTATAAGTCGAGAGACACGGAATTCGAGTTAGACTTTGCATGTGTAATGTGTTAGTAGAGTGACCTAGTAGTCGAGAGCCTCTAGGACTCATTCTATGGACGATACTAATATCTATCTATATACTTAAAAGAGGAACTTTTGAAGCGATTTCATTGGCTATTGTATTGTAACGATTTCATTGGTTGCTACTTTTGTTAAATAATAAAAAGATAATTAAAATAAAGATAATTTTAATAATTTAATTAATAAATAATTTTTGCGATAGAGTTTGAGAGGTATACAAACTGAGAAAATAATACCAAAATATCAGCATATATAAGGTGGTTTGACACTACGATTTTGTCCTGCCTTCTTTACATAATTAATAAATATGAGCATGGTTCTTTACATAATTTTGTTGTTGCTATCGTATTTGTGTATATTCTGTTGTGAATTATAATTTGTGTTTCTAATACTATATCTTGATCGATGTCAGATTAGAAGAGGTTCCATAAGCAATTAAGCATATACACTCTGCAACTCCGTATTATACACTGAAATTGATCTCAAATTATAATTTTTGTTTCTTCATTCATACTTTACGTAGATATACCACAATTAGTTTTTTGTACGATAGTGAGATGTAACCGAATTTTAGCATTCAAACTCTCAGATATGAGATTTTTTTTTGTGTGGAGAAAGCAATTTAATAGATTTCAAATATCATTACTCCGACAACTAGCCCTTCCTAACATTAAAACGTGTCAAATATCATTCTATTTGTTCATATAAAACCTTAAAATGGTTTAAGTATCATTCCACTTGTGTATATAAGTATGACTTAATAAGCCATATATTCCTTGAATGTTAGTATGTAACCCAGATCGAGCAAGAGTTAAAGGGTATGTGTAAGTAATTAAATCTAGGCTTGGATAGTTGGACTAGATTAGAGCATGTTTGACCGAGATTGTTAAAAACGAGTTTTTGTTTCTAGAGCTTAATTTTTTAAAAGTAGTTTTCCGGAATCCGAAACACAAAATTGCTGCTTCTATTTTTATGAGCAAAAAGATTGTATTTTGGTTTTTGAGAAATTAGTTTTAACTTTTACATATATGATGTGTTTGGCCAAAAAGTGTTTTTAAGTCCAAGAACACTTTGAAAAGTTAGACCAAACACACACTAATATAGGCGCGGCTTACATAAATAGTTTGAGTTTTTAGTATATTCTGTTGTGAATGATAATTTTCATTTTGTGCAGCACAATGTAGTAGAATACGTCATTACATTGTGAATCTTGGTGTAGCGTAATTCTTCCGGTCACTATTAATCATAATTATTTAAATTTAAGTTGCAACTGTAAATAAATTGCCAAATTATGTAAAAGAAACCGTTCTTGAATATAAATATTACATTCATCTTCCTTCGCTTTTAATTTTTTTAGTATAACTTTTTATTATAAGATAAGAAGATAAGACGTGGTTTCCTCCCTTGATTGTTATCAATTGTCATCAATTTTCATACACGACAATTGCCAAAGTGTAAAATACCTGGCCAAAGTTTTGGTCTTTTATTACTCCGTACATGCATGTTCTTCAATTTTATTCTACCCTATTTATTGTTTACCTTCTTCCTTGTTAAAATACAGTTAGTCTTCCAAAGACGGAAATGTCTATTTTAATATTAAAACGGGTTAATACTCCGTATATTTCAATATAACATGCAATACAAATCTTATAAGAAGTGAGGAGAGATGGAAATTGAGGAAAGGTATGATTCATTGTTAAAGATGGTTTTATAAGAACATAAAAGCTTCATAATTTATACTCGCTCACATGTCTCATCCACTCCAAAGGTAACATGAACCCACTTTTTCTCTCACAAAAAAATGGGTACATGTTACCTGTTCCGGGTGTAATTACGAGGGTAATTAGGGGAGCAAGTTTGTTGTACACGTAAGCTCGTAAGATGTCGGCGGGAGCTTGGCTCTCTTGTATCTTCCTGCAAAGATGAACAAACGGAGGGCACGGCTTGGGGCCGTGCGAACTCACTCCGACGCTCAAGTCAGTGACTTAAAGATAAGTGTGATTGAGGAGATGTAAGAGGGATGATACCAG
>JAGPOY010001996.1:11941-27699 GCA_018983105.1 Silene uniflora | reverse complement strand
TGAAAAAAAAATAAGAGTTTTTGGATGGAGATTTAAGAAATGAGTATGGGGGTTTTAGGCTTATGATATAAATGTGGGTATTGATGGTGTTTTGGTGGTGAAAATGGTAGGAGGTAGATGATGAATATCAGTTATGGTGATTGAGGAAGAAGGTGGATTAAACATTAAACATGGGTATAAGAGACATTCAATATGTTAGTTACCAGTTTTCCGTAATTTGATTTTAATAATTTTTTATATAGAGCATAAACAACTGCACCCAACTCCAGATCATGCGTTGGATAATTCTCCTCATACGGTTTAAGTTGTCTCGAGGCATATGCAATTACCTTTCCATTCTACATTAGCACACAGCCCAAGCCATTCTTTGATGCATCGGTATAAACTTCAAAATTCTCATCCCCTTCTTGTAGAGCTAGGACAGGAGCTGTTGTCAAACCCTCCTTTAATTTCTGGAACGCTGACTCACAACTCTCATCCCAACGAAACTGACTCTCCTTTCTCATCAATCCTGTCATCGGTCATGCAATAGTAGAGAAATCCTTTACAAACCTTCTGTAGTAGCCTGCCAATCCCAAGAAACTTCGATTTCAGCTACATTCTTCGGTGTTGTCCATTTAGAAACTGCTTCAATCTTCACTGGATCAACTGAGACACCCTCCTTTGAAATGATATGTCCCAAAAAGGACACCTTCTCTAGCCAAAACTCACATTTCGAGATCTTTGCAAACCAGTGGTGATCGCGTAATGTTTGCAATACCACTCGCAAATGCTCCTCATGCTCCTCTTTAGTCTTTGAATAGACCAGTATGTCGTCGATGAAAACGACCACAAACCGATCCAAATATTGACTAAATATTCGGTTCATCAAATCCATGAAGACTGCTGGTGCATTAGTCAATCCAAAAGGCATCACTACATACTCATAGTGACCATACCTTGACCCGAAAGCCGTCTTTGGTATGTCTTCCTCTCGAATTCACAGCTGGTGATAACCCGACCTCAAATCAATTTTAGAGAAAACTCCAGCTCCGCTCAACTGATCGAATAGGTCGTCAATTCTGGGTAAAGGATATCTGTTCTGCACAGTCACATGGTTCAGCTCTATGTAGTCAATACACAGCCTCATGGTGCCATCCTTCTTCTTCACGAACAACACAGGTGCACCTCAAGGCGATACACTTGATCTAATGTATCCCTTCTCTAACAGATCATCCAGTTGCTTCTTCAACTCATCCAATTCTTTTGGAGCCATACGGTAAGGAGCCTTGAAAATAGGTCATGTTCCCGGTTTCAGTTCCACATTGAAATCGATGTCTCTCCTTGCTGGTAATCCTGGAATCTCATCTGGAAATAGGTCTTCAAATTTTGACACCACTGGTATCTCCTTTTGATAGGCTATCGCACACTTATGCAAAAATACCCTAATGGTACAACAAATGAATGTAGTATATAGGGGTCGAATTCCACAGAGAGCTCGGTAGTTTGCTAGACAAGTTGTTATGGGTAGAATTTTATCTAAGTCGGTTGATCGATTGATTGGTAGATTGGTTATGCAAGAAATAAAAACAATAATGAAAGAAGATGTCTAGGGAAGTCGGGTCACCCATGCAAATTACGTAGATGTTCAAGTTAAAATAGGATTTGATAAAGGTGATAAATATTTAGGAACAAGGAATACCAGTTTCTCAACATTAGCATTCCCGATAATAATATCGTCCATAGATTGGGTCCTAGAGGCTCTCGATCTTACTAGGTCACTCTACTATCACATACAAAGTCTAACTCAAGTTCCGTGCCTCTCGACTTATAGAACGAATTAACCCGCTTAATCAGTTGTTTATGCGATTTAAACATAGATTAATCTTAACCAAAACGAGCATGTGATAGAAATAATTTATCGATATCAATTTATCCTATTTCAACAATTACAAGAATAATTTATGCATGGATTCCTTTAGCCCCTAGACAAAAGAAACTACTCTAACATGGTGAAAGGAAATGAAATGTAAACTAATGAGATAATCAACATAAATATAATAGAAATTACCTTATCAAATGGAATTGGAAATGGAAATGAAGAACAAATGCTTGAATGGAAATTGCTTGAATATAAATTGGAAATGAAATGTTTATAATGTAATGACAATATGTAATACTAAACTAATCTAAACTAAACTACTACTACTACTAAACTAAGGAGAGAATTAAGAGAGAATTATGTAAGAATATGTGTAAGAAGATGATAAGAAGATGTCTAATGAGTCGTACAAGCCTCCCTATTTATAGTAAAATAGGGAGTGAAACGTAAACAATTGAGGAGAACACAAAGAGTCGTAGACCAAGCCAATCCCGATCGGGTTTAGCTCGTCCCGATCGGGACCGTAGTGATCCGGGTATTTTGTGTTAATTCCTCTCTTAATTGCTTGGGCATCCAATGGTCATGTTAATTGCCCTCTTAAATCACCCGGGTAAATGCTCTTTAATCCTTGCTTATCTCCTCATATGGAATCCTTAATCTCCTTAACTCCCCTTTGACATTATAGTATGGATTTGACTACTTTTGTAATATGTTGTAATTGTTGGTCCATGCCATAATATTAATGCCATTCTTCATACTTAGTCCATTTCCATGCTTGCTTGACTTCTCATTGTTGGGCTTGACTATAGTTGACTTCATTTTGCATTTGTTGATAATTAGTCCACTAATGAGCCATGAAATCCAACTAAAAATGCCATGCTAGTCCACTCTCTACTCAAACCTTAGCCTTGTTCCTAAATTGCTCCATTTTGATCCATTTGTTGTAGTATTTAGCACATTTATGCATATTTCCTACAAAACATGTCAAAATAGCAAAAGAAACTAGAAACACACATATTAGCCCAAAACAGTAAAGATAAGTGCATAAAACAATGCAAAACAAGAGCTAACATAGGGGTAAAAGTCTATATAAATTGCACTTATCACCTTTGCTATTGGTACTGCCGATTCATTATCCCAGATGTGGCATAATATCATAGGACACCCCTTCCTCATATATGACTTCAAGGTTATAGCTGCAATACACTTGAACTTGGGTCTGACCACAAACTCTTTGTAAGACACTCTAATTTTCCTAGGACCCCATAAAGTTACCTTCTTTTGATGACAATCAATGCTAGCTTTATACTTGCTTAACCAATCCATCTCGACGATTACCTCAAAGCCATCTAAAGGGAATTCTAGCAAATTGACTGGAAGATCAACTTGCCCTATAACAAACGAAACATCCTTATACAACCTCCCACAAGATAGTGACTCTCCCGACGAAATGAAAACATTGTCTATTACAGACTCATACTCCCTCAATCCCAATGATACAACATGACTCTTTGACACAAACGAATGCAAAGCTCCCGAATCGAATAATACAAAAATCAGTACAGATTAATAAAAAAGGTACCCGTTACGACTTGAGCATCATCCTCAGCTGATTGCTTCTCCATCATGAACAACTTACCGTTGCTCTTCTGACCATTGCCCTGCATCGTGCTTGCCGACGCAGTAGGCTTCGCAGCCGAATTCTGGTTGTTAACGCTACCCTGACGTTGGAAGTTTCCACTATTGCCACGGTTGAAATAGCTATTGTGGCTGTTGGACTACCCACCTTGGTTAAATCCCGAACCATCTGGCCTATTACTAATTGCCATGCTCTGACTCGGTGTCTATGAAAAGGGATATTGCTGCTGTCTCTGAGGAGTTCACCCAGTAGGACTGGCACACTCGTGTCTCTTGTGCCCAAAACCTCCACAACCATAGCACTGCATCCTCGTTGTAGTGTTGTTGCTGCGACCACCTTGCCCGCCGAAAGAAGATGTACCACCGAACCCAGATCCCCCTGAGTAGCCTTTGGCCTGGTTATAGGTACCACGCTTGAACCCAGATTGTCTGCCACTCTCATTCTCATTCTCATTCTTCCTCTTTTCACTCAGCTTCTCTCGAGTCTCCTTGGTCATCTCCACCATTCTCTCAGCATTCCCCGCTCTCTCATACGAATCAGCTAAAGTTGTTAGAGACCCGGACTGCATCTTGTCCATAATCTTCAGAGATAGTCCCTGCTCGAAGCGAAGAGCTTTGCCCGCTGGAGTTAGTTCCAGATCATCGGCATATCTTGCTAATTCGTTGAACCGTTTGTAGTACTCAAATACGGTCTTAGACTCCGTCATACGATAGTTAGCGAACTCCATCCGCATCTTAGCCTTCAAGTGTTCAGGAACGAACTTCTTCCTCATAGCACTCTTGAACTCATCCCAAGAAATCACACCTCCATCATACTGGCTACGAGTATTATCCTTGACACTATTCCACTACACCCCAGCTTCATCTCTAAGGTAGAACGCCGCTTGGTCCACCATAAGTTCTTCCAGACAGCGAACCACTTCCAGAACATTCTCCATCTCCCTGTGCCAGTTATGGAGCACATGAGGTAGCTCGGTACCCTGATAGGTGGCTGAGTTGAAGCGAGAAATAGTGGTGCTCATCTTTGCAGCATCCACTACTACCTCCTTCTCCCTATTTCCATTCTTGAGAGCCTCTAGCATAGCTTCATGTTGCTCGATTATCCAAGCAATCTCGTCTATGCTCATCTCTTGAGCTTTGAGATACGCATCTGATATCTTGGGCGGCATTTTGAGCTGATATAAGAAAGAAACGTAAGCATACAGCCTACGGCTCAAAATAACAACTAACGCTCATGGAGCTAACTCGGTCGAGCCCAAACTTGGCTCGGTCGAGCTGATCTCGACTCGGCCGAGCTACTACCTAGCTCGATCGAGCTACTCGAAATCAGAATGTGGCAGAATTGGACACGAAAAATTAGCTCGGTCGAGCCAGACCTCGCTCGGTCGAGCTACTCTTAGCTCGTTCGAGCAAGTCCAAAGCAGGAACTTCTGTAACGTTCTGTAAACTACCCGCTCGGTCGAGTCACTGGTGGCTCGGTTGAGCTACCCTTAGCTCGGTCGAGTCACCCTCCGCAAGATCAAGTCATGCCAGAATCGATCCTATAATCTACCCGCATGCTTTGTTCTCGCCACTACTTTATCACATATATCGTAATATACTACATATAGCTCAACATATATAAGATATATGTAACACACCCATATACCAAGGGTCCTTAACAAGGGCTGCCCCAGCATATAAAGGTGTTACCATCTCGGTTGCCCGAGGTAGTAATAATCAAATGAACAATCTTAGATACTTTACAGTACATTATTTATCAAAACAGCTTACAACCAATGCTATGCTAGAAAGGAAGAAATACAACTCGTCTAGACTCAGACACAACTCTGCCAACTCAGCTAGTGATCCATCACGACTCCGAAGTTCGACTGTCCACATGTAACACCAAGCTAACCTGACAACCAGCTGCTCACCACCCCCAATGGATCACAGCAGGTCAAAAGACAACAACAACGGGGTCAGTCAACTGTAATATAATCTGTCATCAATGAGTAATAGATTACAATACAACAGTCAATACCAAATCCAGCCAGCCATGTCGGCCATCGTATCTCAGATTCTCAGCCAGTGACCGCAGCCTTGCCACCTCAGCCGCTTATCGGAATAAGCGATTACCCAAGCCTAAATGTGCACATCCTCCTTGCGACGGGAGAGTCGCAAGGAGCGATCGAGGGACGTCGAACCATCTCCCGATGTTGGTCCACTCAGCCGGAACTATCATCACAACCTTTCAGCCGATACCAGTAAACAAGTCTCACAATTGCCAATCAATCAATACCATAGGAACACATATATGAATTACAAAACAGACTGAGTAGGTAAACCTACCTTTATGGCGTTTCGTCTCTCGACCGCGCAACACATAAACACTTACTCATAGCATCCTCTTACTTCCGTCAAGACTGGTCCTACAACAACAACTCATAGGTTCACTACATCTAGCCTACCGTCACACAACACAGGGAGGAGATCTAGGTCAAGAGGCTTACCTTGTTACGCGACGCTACCCTTGTCCCGACGTGGTCCTAGATGCGGTTTCCTCTTGTGGTGGATTCCAAAGGCTAAGAAAAGATGATGGAAGGTGGGAGGCATGGTAGAGATAGAATTAGGGTTTCAGGTTGTGTTGGTGTTAAGAATGAAATGATTTATCGTCGGGTCTTTTAATTATAAAATCTCGGGCTGCCGACGGTGTACTCGGCCGAGTAATGGACTGCTCGGCCGAGTAGTGTGTGCTTAGCCGAGTATTGACTACTCGGCCGAGTAGTGGCGGTAACGTTGGATTCTAACCCTTGCCTTCCTTAGTGTAGTGTCTAATATCTTAGTCCTGTGTCGGGTCTTACTCGGGGTCTCCTATGGTCAATGGTCGGTCCACGAGTCCTTATGAAACGGGGTATTACAGTCTTCCCCCCTTAAAAGAAACTTCGTCCTCGAAGTTTTACTCCCCCATGACCTAAACACGGTTCCATAACAATCTAGGACATAGATATCGTACGAGTCCCTACGCATATATCGTAATCTGCCAGTATTATACCGTTCCAGGTTTCAATCTCGTATTCTCAGCCGTCTACGCGACACTCAACACATGTAATATGTCAATATGCCATGTATTATTAAGCAAAACACATTACTCCCTTATTACAACCAAATTCTACACATGTGATGACACGAATGTAAGCGTAATATAGTGGTTCATACAACACGGAATTCATAAATTCGAGATAATATGTATATGTAACGAATAAACCTTACTTTAACATGTATAATTTACATAAATTCCTATTCCATTCTACTTCTTACCGCGACGGTCTCTACTCCCCTTAAAAGAAACTTCGTCCTCGAAGTTCGCCGTTAAGGTGGTTGAAAAGGTCGCAAATACATGGAGTAAAAGTCGTAAACGAAGGAAATAATACATGTGAGCATAGAAAGTAAATTACTGAACAACAAATGAGTCAAGCATGATACGATGGTCGAGATAACGCATAATAGGAGGAATTAGTAAAGCGGCATGTATAAGTTGTGGCATCACATACGAATACGCAAAGAAATCGAGGCATCTAAGCGGGAAAGAACTGAGCAGAGGCGTGTACTCGGCCGAATAGAGGCTACTCGGCCGAGTAGAGACTACTCGGCCGAGTAAGGACTACTCGGCCGAATACTAGCTCGGCAGAATGTTATTTTTGGCGAGGCAGTTGCTAGTTTCCCTCGCATTTCCTGCAACAAAAGGGTATAAACCAGCAAATAATTGTCCGAGCATTACCGCCCCATAATCGTGCTCTAAGTAAAAATGAAAATGCATACAAGTTTGGCCTTATGGCCGGTTACAAACCCAAAGAAAATCTAATATTCGCACACGAAATACTAAAGATAAGTCTGAAAATGTATAAATCCACACAAACACAACATCATAGAGAAAGAGGAGTCCTCAGGCCTCGGCATCCATGTCCTCAGCTCCACCTGTACCGGATGATCCTCTAGTGTATGATGGTCCGGTGCCGTAGTCTCCTCCTAGCCATCGCCCCTGATCATCTAGCCGACTCCCGTAGTTGGCTCCCCTAGGGCCTGCTAGGTAGCCATGCTCAAAACTCTCCGGAGGTCCCCAAGTGGTGCGGTCCACGCCATAGCTAGCAAATACTCCAGAGTCATCACCTACTCCTCTCCACCAAACGGGCTGTGCTAACTCCGTCCCTATGCCCTGGACATGGGCCATCTCATGCATGTTCCGGAGTACCAAAGTAGAACATAGTCGCTCCGCTAACTCATGTGGCTGCATTCTAGGATTATGGACTGTAGGATAAGATGGGTAAGGGTAGGACACATAGCTTGGCGGTTCAACCGGGGTCGTAGAAGTCCCCTCCCCCACTCGGTGGGATCGTCGATGATCTTGTGGCACCTGGCCAGCCGCCCTCCCCGTACTAGATGGCAAAGGCTTAGCCATGGTGGCGAGGGCATGGTCAGGGATGGTGTAGTATTGGGGCGCGGGTGGCTCCTCTAAGTAGCCAAGCTCGGGTGGTGCCAAGTGGTCAAGGGCGGGGATGTCTTCTTCGTTGGGAAAAATAATCCACTTCTTTCCCCTCACCCTCCATGCCAAGGTATCATCCCCCATGTCTCGTAGCCATAGGTTAGTCACAAGGTAGGCCTGATCTAGCAAAGGAGGTCCCTCAAACATTTTACCCATCGGCTCCTCAGGTGGCTGAAAATCGGTCAACTTGCCAGCCAATCGGGTAACCAAGACTCCACAACTAACATACCTAGAAGCAGAATTGGCCATATGGGCCAAGGCAGAGCATACCACACCCGGAGCACTGTAGTACCATCGCTCCGTGCGGCGGGGGTTAAGATAAGACATGAGAAGCATTACCTCATGGGTGTTGAGTTTGCTAGCATCACTACGGGCGAAAAGCAAACACGTAAGAGACCTTAAGAATACTCGAAGGGATATATGCTGCACATCATTAATTAGCATAGAACTAGCAGAGGACACCGGGTTGCCGGTGAGATAGGGCATGTAGTGAGGAGCTCCAGCTTTGCTTGGCACATCGGGGATGTACCAATCCTTCTCTTCCTCTAGGCGAAGGTGCCTAGCAAACTCGTTAAGGGTCATATAGAAGTCGGTGTTCATGAGTCGAAAATTAACAGTTCGTTTAACCTCATCAAAATGAAAGGAACTTAAGAACTCCAAGGTCAGAAAAGGATAGGACTTCTTACGGAGATAGTAAAGACCCTCCAGCCCCAAAACCTCGTATATGTGCCTCACATCGTACTCGATGTCCAACTTGGTCAATGTGTCAATATCAATGCAGCGGGTCGGTCTCATAGGTCTAGCCTCCAAAGCCACAAATATTTGGCGCTGAAGATAGTTGGAGAAAATTACCATAGGATACTTCTCATGTGGAGGTACCACCGACGGGTTAATCCGCCCTTCCTCCTCCCTTGGTGCGGTCCCCGAGGGTCCTCCAGCCTCAACAGGCCGCTCCCGGACAGTAGCAACAGCGACGGCTGCAGCAGCAGCAGCTGCCTTCCTCTCGGCGGCGGTGGTGCGGGTACTCTTGCGAACATGAGCTCGTGGTTTTGGTGCCATAGCTGCAAGAATTATAGAGTTCACCAAAATATTTAAACAATTTTGATCACTATAAGGGGATTAGAGTGAGTCTTACACCTGAAAAAGTGACGGTCTCAGGACAGATTTTTATGAAGGCTTTGAGACGATTTTTGGTCCGATTTTTTTTTTTTTGCAACTTTGGGGGGTGTAGGGGGTCTATAATCGAATTATGAACTACAATCACAAACACAACTTGATTTGTTGAATCAAAAATTGGGCAAAATTTCTAGGTAAACCCTAGAAATCAATTGGGCATAAATTGGGCAGATTTTGAGCATAGGACAACTATACAAGCCTCCTAGTTCAACCTAGAGCATACTAGACGAAATATGGGGAGGAATTAACTAAATCTAGGAGCAATAGGGGCGGAAATCCAGAATATGGAGGCTATGAACATCAAACAAAGCAAAAAGGCATGAGTACCGGGTTTCTTACCTTAAGATTGAAGTGAAGAAGACGGAAAAGGTTAACTTAGAAGGATTTGGACACCTACAATCTAGCCTTAGTGAAGAGAAATTAGGTTTTTAGAGAGTATTTGTAGAGATGAGTATTAGGAATTTGTGTTTGGAAAGGAATAGATCCCGATTTTTAGTAACCTTATATCCGGTCGAAACAGTAGTACTCGGCCGAGTATTAAACGTGCTCGGCCGAATGGTCGGTACTCGGTCGAGTAATAGTGATACTCGGCCGAGTAGGCAATTGGCAGACTAGACCTTGATTTCTGCCCAACTGTTACTCGGTCGAGTGTATCTTTACTCGGCCGAATTCGATGTACTCGGTCGAGTAATGGCTTGCTCGGCCGAGTATACTATACGAGACGTGATTTCTTCTGATTTTCGTGCCCTGCAACACAAAAGACTTCGGTTGGAGCACGATTTCACCCGTGACTCTTCCCCAGTGAGTACCTAATGACGTCGGTATACCATAGACATAACACTACGATCTTTTATTTGTCCAAAAGTTCCATACGGCAATTCACATCAATTACGAAATATCGTATTAATGATTCAATCAGGCATAAGTCGGGCGTTGAAACACGTATTTCTAAAATTCTACCACTACACTCTATGAACTTACCTGAAGCTTCCAGCGCTGCACCACAAAACATCTCATGAAAGGCTCAACACACAAAAGGTACACTCTATTTAGCTTGCTATTTTGCACTTTTCAAGACGCATACGGGTTATTAGCACATCATCAAACTCAAATATTCTTTTAGCGGTTAACCATCGCTACACATGCTACTTCCCATCCATATGGTTCATCGTACAGCACACATACATAGCATTTTTAGCATCGTATCAAACTCTGAAAACCATACACATAACATACCCCTTTTTACCCACGCGACGTGACTGGTTTAAGCATGTAAGGGCCAGGACTTTGAGATGAGAGCGCCTACCCATCCAAAATCATGTATAGAGGGCTCCCAACACACATTCACCAGGTTCATTTTATTTGACTCGCTACATTCATTAGGTTCATTGGTTACAGGTTCCAAAATCGTTCGCTCTGATACCACTTTGTAACACCCCCATATACCAAGGGTCCTTAACAAGGGCTGCCCCAGCATATAAAGGTGTTACCATCTCGGTTGCCCGAGGTAGTAATAATCAAATGAACAATCTTAGATACTTTACAGTACATTATTTATCAAAACAGCTTACAACCAATGCTATGCTAGAAAGGAAGAAATACAACTTGTCTAGACTCAGACACAACTCTGCCAGCTCAACTAGTGATCCGTCATGACTCCGAAGCTCGACTGTCCACACGTAACACCAAGCTAACCTGACAACCAGCTGCTCACCACCCCCAATGGATCACAGCAGGTCAAAAGACAACAACAACAACGGGGTCAGTCAACTGTAATATAATCTGTCATCAATGAGTAATAGAACGCAATACAACAGTCAATACCAATTCCAGCCAGCCATGTCGGCCATCGTATCTCAGATTCTCAGCCAGTGACCGCGGCCTTGCCACCTCAGCCGCTTATCGGAATAAGCGATTACCCAAGTCTAAATGTGCACATCCTCCTTGCGACGGGAGAGTCGCAAGGAGCGATCGAGGTACGTGGAACCATCTCCCGATGTTGGTCCACTCAGCCGGAACTATCATCACAACTTTTCAGCCGATACCAGTAAACAAGTCTCACAATTGCCAATCAATCAAATACCATAGGAACACATATATGAATTACAAAACAGACTGAGTAGGTAAACCTACCTTTATGGCGTTTCGTCTCTCGGCCGCGCAACACATAAACACTTACTCCTAGCATCCTCTTACTTCCGTCAAGACTGGTCCTACAACAACAACTCATAGGTTCACTACATCTAGCCTACCGTCACACAACACAAGGAGGAGATCTAGGTCAAGAGGCTTACCTTGTTACGCGACGCTACCCTTGTCCCGACGTGGTCCTAGATGCGGTTTCCTCTTGTGGTGGATTCCAAAGGCTAAGAAAAGATGATGGAAGGTGGGAGGCATGGTAGAGATAGAGTTAAGGTTCCAGGTTGTGTTTGTGTTAAGAATGAAATGATTTATCGTCGGGTCTTTTAATTATAAAATCTCGGGCTGCCAACGGTGTACTCGGCCGAGTAATGGACTGCTCGGTCGAGTAGTGTGTGCTCGGCCGAGTATTGACTACTCGGCCGAGTAGTGGCGGTAACGTTGGATTCTAACCCTTGTCTTCCTTAGTGTAGTGTCTAATATCTTAGTCCTGTGTCGGGTCTTACTCGGGGTCTCCTATGGTCAATGGTCGGTCCACGAGTCCTTATGAAACAGGGTATTACAATATATACTTTAAATCATGCAAACATCCATCATCCGATAACGATTAATTAAAACATCAATCAGGCTCAACATACATACTAAAGCTCATCGAATCTTCCTCATCATACAAGTTCATCCATCAACATACTTTCATGCTTTCACATCAACTATAAACACACATACCGCATCATAAAAACAACAAAAACACATTTCCCGACTCTCCCATGGTGACCAATTAAGAGTTGGAAAGGCAATCATGCGACTTTAAGACGTCTCCCAAGCCCTTGCGGTAGCTCCAAGCAACTCTTAACCGGGTTCATTTTATTTTGACTCACTAAGTTTATTGGTTCATTGGTTTTAGGTGCCAAGATCGTCTCTCTGATACCACTTTGTAACATCCCGATATACCGGAGTACCCTACCAAGGGCTACCCTAGCATAGAAAGGTGTTACCATCTCGGATAACCGAGGTAGTGAACATCAAATAAACAATGCAAGTACCTTTATTATCAATAATGTTCAATGTGATACAACCGTCTCAAACAAAACAACTGAAAGAGTAAACAACTGTCTCAACACATAAATTGTCTAATACTGTCAGCTAAGCTAAACAAGGACTCGTGATGACTCTTCCTCCCATCCCGCAAGCACGTCATCAACAAGCTCTGTACCTGCTAAGCCAATTGCTCACCATCCCCGAATGGATCGCAGCAGGTCAAAGACAACAACAACGGGGTTAGTCAACTAAATACAAAAGTAAAGATAACCGTACACAAGCGGAAGCAAATATACGATACAAGCCAAACAATTCACTCTTCTCCAATCTCCCTTTCCTTTCCAAGTAACTGACTACACCACAAGCCGTGTAGCCCTACTAGATTACCGCTACAACGATAATCCACACTGCCAGTGGGGGACCGCAGCCTGACCCACCAAATTCCCGCTCAATGAGCGAACCCAAGTCCTTAATGTACACATCCCTCTTGGTTGAGAATCCCAAGAGGCGACAATGGGGTGTGAGTCACCTCTCACAGTGATCCACTCAGCCGGAACCGTATCACAATCACAATCTCATTAGTATACAACAACAATATACGAATACAATCAATAATCATCATCAAACCAACAAACATGGTCATAAGACCGTCTCTACAATCAGAATCAATCAACTAAGTAGGGAAAACCCTACCTTATTCTCAAATTCCTTAAATCACGCAAAGCACAACAAAACTTTAATCACATAAACCTTCCTCTACGAATTCGTCACCTAATATCAATAATCACAATTAATACAAAACCCTAACAACCCTTAATCAACTAATCAGGGTTCATAATCGATATAATCAATCTATAATATGAATTAGGTCACTTACCCACAAGATCCAGATTTCGATCTAAGTGTAGATCCGAATCCTAGTCCTTGATGCAAAGTAAAAAGGAGAGAAGCAGTGTGTGTCGCTTAACTTTTCTCAAAAGGATTTTTATAATTAGAATAAAATGATTAAAAACCAAGCTTCTCTCTTTTATACTAATTGCTCAAGAACCGAAAATAAACCCGTCAGACCGTCGGCTCGGTCGAGCCAAAGCCAGCTCGACTGAGCTGATCTCAGCTCGGCCGAGTCAACTCTGACTCGGTTGAGGTACGGCTCGACATACCCTACATAAATATGACCCAAACCTGTCAGTAGCTCAGCTCGGTCGAGCTACTCCGAGCTCCGTCGAGCTACTGACAGTCAAAAAGTCCGTGGTATTACAGGTTCCCAACCGATAAAGGTCTCCCAAGGGTCCTAAAAATCCCGGGTATTACACAATGTGGGAGAAATGATGTTCGGGAGACTCTCTGCGAAGGAGATCCGTGTTCTTCTTGAAGGAACAAGCGACCCAACATTGAAGCTGAGTAAAGATCTACCAGCTTCACTGAACAAGGGAGTTGAAGCCACAAACAAGCCTACCTCAAAGATGATCGGGACCACCTCCACTCAACGAGGGAGTCTCGCTAGAGCTGGACTGAAGAATAAAGTGTTGCCGAGGGCGGCAATAGATTAAGTGTGGGAGAATGTAAGGAGCCGCTTAATCCCTGAGAATTGCGCGCGCGGTCCTTTAACTTCGAGCCCTTAGATTTCTTTCATGCACTTATGTATTTTCATTTCTGTTTGTAATTTCATTTAGTACTCCAAGACTACTTCCTGCATGTCGAAAATTGGAGCTTCGTTTTTAGTTTACGTTATGTTTTTAGGCATTTAGATTTCATATACCTATTCTGCACTTTCAATGTTTCCTGCTACCAGACAGGAACTATCAAATTAATTATTTATGACCATTGAAAGTGCATAATAGGTACCAACTCACACTTTCCGTCCAAAAATGACATAAAATGACCTAAATACCCTTATTATTAATTAATTATTCTCTCATATTTCCCTCACCCTTGATATATGACCATTTCGGCCACAGAGATGCCAAGCCGCCGTCACCGAGCATCCCCGAGACCGCCACGACTAGACCGCCTCTACTCCTTCATACCATCTCGAGCATCGTCGTGTTGCTCCCCCGCTTTGATGCAGTGAACCTGACACCAAAACCCAAGCGCAAAATGAAACCATTGTGGTCCCTTCTTTGCCTCCTCGCTTAATTCACCAAGCAGCAACCCATCGCAACAACCTATTGTACCAATAACCACCACTCATCTCGAAATCGAAACCCAAGTCAACGGGTACTAGGCATACAACCAGGCTCTACACCAATCGCCACCACAGCTGCAACCACCTTGCTTATATCCTCGCCTCACCATTACCTACATACCACGACGCACCATCTCGTCGTTGTTGTCTGGTGGAGGGGGTAGAGGGCGGTAGGCTCGCCAGGGGGAGGGGGAGTGGTAGTTTCGCGCATCGACATAGGGGAGGGGAGGAAGAAGCGTCGTCGGTGAGGAGAGACACTATGGTGGTGGTCGTCGTACCAGTGGTTGACAGGTTGAGGGTAAGGGTGGGGAGGTGGTGTTTGGTGGGTAAATGTTTAGAAAACAGGGGAGGGGTAGAATAGGTATAAAAAACAAAACATTAGGCGGGAAAATTCAAAAACACCTATAAAGTGCGACTTTCCGGTGATTTAGTACTATTGGTAGATCGGAGTTAATATTTTGGTACTGTTTACAAATAAATTTTCATGTTGGTACTATTTATAAAAAACGGTCCTTATATTGGTATTGTTTATCAATTTACACTTTAAATTATTATGTATCAAACACGATTTAATTTTTTATAAAAATATTTAATTGTTCTATTTAAAAATTGGTGAAAAGTTCGTCAGAATCTTATTTTGACCGTATTATGACTCTAACTCAACATGTAACTCGCATGATTTGATCGGTACTATAACACTACCAGTTCAACCCGCTTTAAGATGATAGTTATACACTCATAGATAACACCTACGTATTATAATAAATTAGTCAATAGATCAATGATCAAACAAAATGCCTACAGAATTCCAAGGAACGAAAAGAGACATTTTCAGGAGTCTGATCGAAAATGTTCAAAAACGCATCTCTTCGTGGAATGGTGTTTTTCTCTCACCAGCAGGAAGACTGACGCTGATTTCATCTGTCCTAACAAATCTTTCAAATTACTTTCTATCGGTACGGTGTTTAAAATACCGGTAAGTGTGTCCAACAAGATTAACTCGTTGTTGGCACATTTTTGGTGGGCTGGATGTAAATCGGATAGATCTCTCCACTGGTGTAGCAGAAATTTTACCAGTTTACCGAAGTGTAAAGGTGGACTAGGAATAAGGAATATTGAATGCCTAAATAGGGCTCTATTAGCAAAACATGCATGGAGACTTATTTCAAAAGACAAGTCTCTATTTGGAAGGATCTTTC
>JAGPOY010001995.1:0-15759 GCA_018983105.1 Silene uniflora | reverse complement strand
CGTAGAGAACGTACGATTCCAGCGTAATAAGGAATTAAAAACTGAGAGATTTAGAACAAGGGAAAGAGATAGATAGATAAAAAGAGATGAAAAAAGATGTCCTAGGTCTGTCGACCTTATGTGTTTTTATAGTAAAACACGTACATAGTCTTATTAACCTACGGGCTTTCCTAACGTAGCTAACCCTAAAAACTTCTCGATCGAGCACTTAAGGTTCTCGATCGAGGAACAATCTTCGGCAGCCTTCTCGATTGAAGAGTGAGACCTATCGTTCGAGATCTTCTCCTTGCAGCTCCCTCGATCGAACACAGGACAGTTCGATCGAGATCTTCTACTCTTCAAGTCCTCTCGATCGAGCACAGGACAGCTCGACCGAGGCTTTTTATTCGTCCAATCTACTTGGTCTTTGTTGACTCGGGTCAATATGTGGTCAACGGCAGGTTCCATGCTATTCCATGCACGAGCAATCGCCTTTTGTGCTTCCATCTTCTAAATTTGCAACTTTAAGGCGTGAAAAGCTTGGTTTCCGCTACAATCCGGCTTATATCTGCAAAATTGCAATACAAAGACAAAGTAGCCTATTCGGGGCATAAAGCGATATAAAACCACTTAAAATCACAGAAATACGTGCCAAAAGGGACTGTAAAAGTCTATATAAAATGCACGTATCAATCGGATTCTATGCTTTATCACTCATTCCCTTCCTTGTAACTCGGTATTATTATTCTCATTTTAATTTAATTTGTTTTATTATGTATTCATTTATTTCTCCCCTTATTCTTATTGCTTTACTCTCGACTATGCGTAGCTAATTCCCTTGCTAGGATTTAGGGTAGCCATGGCAAAGCTAGGATTAATTGATTAGTTTATTTTGATTAGATCTGTATGTTTATGTTGCATTTAATAGCCTTTAATTGTTTGAGTCGACGCATTCGATTAATTGAATTGATATCCCCTTGACCTAGATTGAAAGATTGGAAAAGGACAGATCTGCAACGAACATTAGGATATTTGCTAATTAGGGCGAAAGCTAAGTTAGTATTGTCTTAGGGCGATTAGCGGACCGAAAGGACCTTATCACTACCCACAGACTTGATTAAGATATGCATGATTTTAGTCCGAACCTTAAAGCCATGGTGAACCGACAATCCTAGTTCTCTCTCTCTCTATTATTTTCTCTACTTTATTTCTCTATCTCTTAATCTTCGTAGTTTTAGAAACAAACAAACAAAACCCCCCCATTTGGTTACTTTGACAGACTGGTTAACTATAGAATTACCATCTCTCTGTGGATACGACCCTGACTGCCTTTACTACATTTAGTTGAGACCGGTTGGTTTTATTTTTGATAGGGTTGCGACAGCCGTGTCATGGACCTACGTGTGGGCAATGGAGGAAGAGTTGGTACTTTAGCTGTAGGAACATTTCATTTATCGTTGCCTTCTGGCTTAGTTTTAGAACTAGATAATTGTTATCATGTACCTGCCATTAGCAGGAATATTATTTCTGTTTCGTGTTTGGACATGAATGGTTTTGATATTCGAATAAAAGACAATTGTTGTTCTATTATGCGTAATGGTATTATATATGGTCAAGCTCATATTGTTGATGGGTTATATGTTCTAAATTAAACTAAGTAGGTCTATAACATTAATGCAAAAGATTAAAAACTAATGATTCTAATCCTACTTATCTCTGGCACTATTGTTTGGGTCATATAAATGAGAAACGCTTACAAAAGCTTCATAAAATGGACTTTTGGATGCATTTGATTTTGAATCATTTGAGAGATGCGAGTCTTGTTTATTTGACAAAATGACAAAAACGCCCTTTACTGTTTACAGCGAGAGGGTGGCTGATTTATTAGGACTCATACATTCTGATGTTTGTGGTCTAATGAGTCATATTGCTAGAGGTGGTTTTCAGTATTTCATAACATTTACTGATGATTTCAGTAGATATGGTTATGTTTACTTGATGAAACACAAGTCTGAATCCTTTGGAAAATTCAAAGAATTTCAGAATGAGGTGCAGAATCAGCTTGGCAAGAAAATTAAAGCCTTACGATCTGATCGTGGAGGTGAATACTTGAGCCAAGAGTTTAGTGATCATCTTAGAGGTTGTGGAATTGTTTCACAACTAACTCCACCAGGAACAACACAATGGAATGATGTGTCTGAGAGGAGGAATCGAACCTTACTTGATATGGTTCAGTCTATTATGATGAGTCATGCTAGTCCTCCAATTTCATTTTGGGATTATGCACTTGAAACTTCTGCCTTCACACTTAACAGGTGTCCATCAAAGTCGGTAGAAAAAACATCATATGTGATATGGACTGGAAATGTCCTAAGATGTCTTTTCTAAAGATTTGGGGTTACGAGGTTTTTGTATGGAAGTTAATTCCTGAAAAACTTGGCACCAAATCCGACAAATGCTTCTTTGTAGGGTATCCTAAGGAGACTAAAGGGTACTATTTCTACAACCCATCTGAGGGCAAAGTGTTTGTAGCTCGGTATGATGTCTCTTTGGAGAAAGAGTTTCTTTCCAAAGGAACCAGTGGGAGTAGAATCGATCTCGAAGAAATTCGAGATACACAGGAGATTCCTCCACCTAATGAGGAAAGAACAACATTTAGATTTGCAAAGAGTTGTAGTTTCTACTTCTGTGAAACCCGCCCTACGTAGATCTGAAAGATCTAATTTTGGTAAGGATCCCGTAAGATATTGGTTCTTAGTGACTGGGCATCGTTATCTATTTTTGGTAGAGAATGATGAGCCAAGGTCATATAAAGAAGCAATGATGGAATCTGACTCCGAAAAATGGCTTGAGGCCATGAAATCCGAAATGGAATCCATGTATCATAACCAAGTTTGGACTTTGGTTGATCCACCTGATGGTGTTAAGACCATTGAGTGTAAATGGGTCTTAAAGAAGAAGATTGACATGGATGGAAATGTGGATATATATAAGGCGCGACTGGTAGCTAAAGGTTTCAAGCAAATTCATGGTGTTGACTATGATGAAACATATTCTCCTGTAGCGATGCTTAAGTCCATTCGGATTCTCCTAGCAGTTGCTGCATTTCATGATTATGAAATTTGGCAAACGGATGTGAAAACAGCTTTCCTTAATGGAAATCTGCAAGAGGATGTGTACATGACACAACCTGAAGGTTTCACAACAGATACTGGGAAGATTTGCAAGCTTCAAAGGTCCATTTATGGATTGAAGCAAGCATTTCGGAGTTGGAATCTTCGTTTTAATCAGGCAATCAAAGAGTTTGGTTTCCTTAGAAACGAAGAAGAACCATGTGTGTACAAGATGAATCGTGGGAGTGCAGTTGCATTTTTGGTTCTTTATGTCGATGACATTCTCCTGATAGGAAATGACATTGTTTTTCTATGAAAGATATGGGTGATGCAGCTTACATATTGGGTATTAGGATCCATCGAGATAGACCTAACAGGCTAATTGGTCTGAGTCAAAGCACTTATTAAGATAAGGTGATTAGACGGTTCAATATGATTGATTCCAAGAAAGGTTTCTTACCTATGTCTCATGGCAATACTCTTGGCAAGATTTAGTGTCTTTGAACACCTGATGAGCAAGAGCGCATGAGTTACTGTATAGATGTCAAGAATATCCTTGAGTATCTAAGTGGAACTAAGGATATGTTCTTAATATTTGGTGGGTATGAGGAACTCGTTGTAAGAGGTTACACCGATGCTAATTTTCATATTGATAGATATGAAGTAAAAGATATGCAGAGTACATGTAAATGTTGCAGATCCCTTAACAAAGCCTCTCTCGCAGTCTAGACATGAGAGTCATAGAGCTGCCTTTGGTCTAAGATGCATTAGCGAGTGATCTTAGTTCTTTTATGAGATCTTTGTTTTAGTGGGAGTTTATATGACATGTTTAATTGGTTATATGTACTCCCTCCTACCCATATCTATTGTCCCCTTTGATTAAAATACCACACTCATATATTCAACAAAGGGGACAATAGATATGGGTAGGAGGGAGTAACATTTACTTTTTTTATTCAATAAAGTTATAATTTGATTTATTCATTTTAATTTTAATTGAATGTTCGTTCCGCAATAGTTTAGATTGATGAAATAGATCACTAAGTACATGACTTAGTTTTGGAACTCTATTTGGATGATGTATTCTATTATAGTCTCTAATCAGGGCATTAAATTGGAACACTTGAATGCCTATAAAAATGATTAGTATATGAGCCGGTTGATGACTAAGTTCCTTAAGTCATGATATTGGGATATCAAACCAGGCATATGGGTACATGTTAGAGAACATGTATTAGACAGACCCGTTAAGAACTTTACTAAGGATTCACTTAGTGTCAGTAAAGTTTCTTATCACTAGTTAGTAGTGAATATACAGTCTTTAGACCTGAGTTTTCACTATTCAGTACATGCTAAGTAATTTGTTTTGACCTTGTCAAATGTCAGCCGTGACTGGTGACTATAACGGCAATGCTTGGACTTATTATGGATCATGTGATAGGATGTGGTTAGACAATATGTGATTTGTTCCTTCCTTACTGAAGGGAGTTTATTATTGTTTCTGGCCTCTCGAAGAGTGTGAATTGTAAAATGCGTGGCCACGCTCAGACGAGGTGATCTGCTTTGACAATTCAACTCAGAGATTCGGGAAAAATGATTGGGGCATATAAGGTTGACACTTTTCCTACCTTAGTCTTGATTGGAACAATAGAAATAAAGAGACATGTTTAATTGGACACAGTACAAGTGGGAGACTGTAGGATTTATGTCCGGAGTCCAATCAAGGTAACCCAGTTTATATTCTATGTAACCGTAACGTTTTGCTAGAAGCCGCTTACGGACGGAATCTTAAATGAGTTTAAAGACTCGTGTAGAATTAAACGGGCCCATTGGGTCACACACAAGATGAATACGGTGTTTCCTATTTTAAGTCGGGCTAAAATATGGAAATAGGGTACTAATTAGATTATACCCAGCTGCGATTAAGGTAAGAGTTTAATTAGGAAAACTGAGTTATTACTCCCCTATATATACAGATATATGAGAGTCAGTTTTACCATCCTATTCTCTGTGAGTTATAATAAACCCTACCTTCGTACTAGCATACAAATCGTATATCCTATTCATAAGTGTGGATACTGGTGGAGGCACTACAATTGGGGTGCTCTTATTATTTGTAGCAGTTGGGTTACTCGGTTCCGGTTCTTATTTTTATATTGCTGGATATTATTGCTCACGGATTAATTCCGCTGCGAGGTAATTCGATTACTCTTTTATTTATGTTTAATTCTGATTTCTAACATGCATATGGTCCTGGAGATTTGCCTATTAAAATCGTTTTAAGTACTGACAAATCCCTTCAGTGCAAGTATAACTCGTCGGGGAGAATTGATTGGCTTACAAAGGGGAGCACTACTTTTACTCTTCCTTATTTGGAGCTTCCACCCACCGAGCGCAGGTCGAACTACCTTGCACCTATGCCGAACAACCTCCTTCCCATTGAGAGGATAATGGCTCCACCACCTAGGAAACGTTGGAAGAGACCTTGTACTTCCTCCCATGCACCACCACCACCATAAGAGAAGCTTAAGTTTATTGGATTCTGGTACTTTAAATTTATCTTTACATATTTGCGAGTATTTGCTATAGGCTTCCGGTCTTGATCAATATTTGTTTAGACAGAATTTCCCTCGAGGACTTTGAACTAACCATTGAATTGTTTATTATCTCTTTGTGTTTTGCTTCTAAATTCATGTTGAAAGAGATCCTTTTGCAGCAATAACCAGAAGCGCTTTGATAGAGCTAGGGAACGCATCCTCAACATAAGGGGTGTTAACGAGCCGTGCCCGAGCTTAGCCTTGCTCGGCTTGTGCTTATAAAGTAAAACTCGAGCTCTAGCCGACCCAAGCTTGAAAGAATCACGCTCGTTATTAAGCTTGCTGCGAGCTTTAACGTGAGCTTGAGCCAAACTCGATCTCAACTCGAGCCTATATATAATTGTTGAATTTTCATTTTTTATTTCGATATTTTAAATAACAAATAAAGCTCGAAGGTTTTATATACAAATATTGGAAAATCAATGAAGCTTTTTTTATATGTGTGATACAAATATATAATTATGACATAATATTTTTATAAAATATGAGCAATATCTTATCTAATTACAAGTTCGAGCCGAGCCAACATTAGCTGAGCAAGTTGTCTCGTCTCATTAACACCCCTACTCAACATACTCCGTAGTACAACAATAACTGATGGCATAAGTTTGATTAACGAGTTAGATTCAATAAGTTGTTAGGAATTCCATCCATTTATTTGATCTCTTTATTTTGCAGTGTAGAGTTGGATTTACAAGTTTTAAATTCCTAATCCTTAGATGGGCTACTTATTTAGCAAATTTTATATAAATCAAAATTAGGTAACTGAAGAATCAAATGGATAAGATATGCACTTCTATTGTTCACTCGACCACTGTTGCATCATCTTCGCCATGAGAAAATTTATTTATTAAAACTAGTTAAATAACAAAATACCATAAAAAAAATGGCGTATACCTGTAAACTAAAATCTGAGTTAATTTTCAAAACGTACCTTGAAGGTGGAGCTACTACTACTACTAGCACTCGAGGTAGCACTCGATGACACACTCCGATCACGCTTGACCCCTTGTTTTTCTCCTCTCGAATCCATTGAAAATGGGCAAAATGGCTTATATCTGTAAAGTAGAATCTAAAGAGATTTGTAACAATGAAAGATATGAAATGAAATCTAGAGGTATTAATGAGAAATAAGGGTTTTGATAATTCCCCGGGACAAATGAACCACAATAGCCTTAGTAATTAATGCCCCCTGACAGAGTGACATGTCCTGTCCCTAAACCTCTAGTCTTTTTTATGAACTTCATCTTCTTCATCATGATGAAGATATGAAGATATGATGATGAAGATATGAAGAAGCAAAAACAGAGAATTGATAAAGAGAGAATTGTAAAAATATTATAATTTTGTATTAATGAATTGTGAATATTACAATGTGGAGTTGTGGGTACATATAGAAATACAATTGTGTATAACAACCTCTAACTACCTTAACAACTATGTAACCACTTTGTAACTAACTCTTAACAAACTAACATATGTTAGTTAGTTCATACTCCCCCCTCAAGCTGGATTATACTGTCCTAGATTAAGACCAAGCTTGACAGATAGAGCATGATGATCAGAAGCTCCAAGAGGCTTTGTCATAATATCAGCAAGTTGTTGAGTACTTTTGACATGTTGTGTGAGAAAAAAACCTTCCTGCTGTCCTTCTCTAACATAATGGCAATCAACATTCAGGTGTTTTGTCCTCTCATGAAACACTGGATTATTGGCAATGTGTTGAGCAGCAGTATTATCACAGACTAATGGGATAGGTAGCTTGACAGGAATCTGCAATTCTTGTAGAAGATTAACTAGCCAAACCAACTCACTTGATGTATAAGACATGCTTCTATACGCAGCTTCTGTAGAACTTTTTCTTACTATCTTTTGTTTCTTAGTTTTCCAAGAGATCAATGAATCACCAAGAAAAACACAGAAACCACTTAAGGATCTGCAGGAAAATGCACATGTACTCCAATCTGCATCTGTGTATGCTTTGACAGTAAAAGATGACTTTGCAGGATAAAATAAGCTTGCATTAACAGTCTGTTTTAGATATTTCAGAACATGATATGCTGCAGCTAAGTGTGTATCATATGGTTTGTTCAAAAATTGACTCAAATGTTGTACACTGTATGACAAATCAGGTCTTGTCATATTCAGATACAACAATTTACCAACCAGACTTCTATAAAACTCTGGTTCAGGCAAAGGTGTACCTGTATCAGTAGACAAGTTTAGACCTTTCTGCATAGGAAAACTAGCTGGAGTACAATTTTCCATGGAATTATCCTTAAGAATATCCAAAATATACTTTCTTTGATTCAAAACAAGTCCTTTTTCATTTCTAGCAATCTCTAATCCTAAAAAATACCTAGCTGCTCCCATATCTTTGATGGTGAACTTTGAATATAGGCTATCTTTGAGAAGCTGAATCTCTTCCAGAGAATCTCCAGTAACTAAAACATCATCAACATAGACTAAAACTACCAAAAATTGGTGTTTAACCTAATCAAATCTTGTGAACAAAGAATAGTCATATTTAGACTGAGTAAAACCAAGACTGATCAGAAACTTAGAAAGCTCTAAGTTCCACTGTCTTGATGCCTGTTTAAGGCCATATAATGATCTTATTAGCTTACAAACTTGACCTTTCTTTGCTTTGTAACCTTGTGGGGGCTTCATATAGACCTCTTCATCAATAAAGCCATGTAAGAAAGCATTATTTATGTCTAATTGATGTAAAGGCCAATTCTTTGTAGAAGCAACAGCAAGCAGAAGTCTAACTGTGGTAAATTTAGCAACATGTGAAAATGTGTGAGTATAATCTTTATCTTTTACCTAATTATAACCCTTAGCAACTAATCTTGCTTTAAATCTTTCAACTTTACCATCTGGTTTGTATTTAATTTTATAAACCCATTTACTCCCAATTGCTTGCTTGTTTAGAGGCAAAGTAGTCATTTCTCATGTATTATTGGTTTCTAATGCTGTCAACTCCTGTTCCATAGCTGAAACCCACCTAGGATCAGTTGTGGCTTTTTTAAAGGAAGTTGATTCATACTCAGTCAGGACATTACATAAAGACTTAACATATTCTTTATCAAATCCAGTAATGTCATTAAGAACCTGAATATGTAAAGCATTAGGATGATTTAATGAGGGTACGTGGCAAAGGGCAATGATAACCCCTTAACCTGGTAGACAATACTCTAGGTATGCCTGTTTTCTTTACAACAGGAATTTTTGTGGTTTGCTGAGTGTGTTCTGAATTACCAATATCACCGTCATTATTTGTACAAGTAGGTATATCTTCAGTAGCAGAATCAGTATTATTGTGAGGATCAGGTGATATAACCCTGTTATTTGTCTGATTTTGACCATTTGATTGGTTTGGATCAGGATTTTCTAAGACAGTTGTGTTGTTCCTTGTATCAAAAGGATCAGTTAAACTGCTAGAATTCTGATCTACCAAAGTCAATTCATTTTGCTGTAATAGAGTTGAATCATTTTTAAAAGGAAAATAATCCTCTCTAAAGATAACATCCCTACTTGTAAATAAAATCTTTTTGTTAAGATCATAGAGCTTATATCCTCTCTGATCAAATGGATAACCAAGGAAGACACACTTGGATGCTCTTGGCTGAAACTTATCAGAACTTGATTTTGCTGCAAAACATAGGGAGCCAAAAACTCTTAACTCATCATATTTAGGAAGTTCATTAAATAAGACTTCATATGGAGTCTTCCAGTTGAGTATTTTAGATGACATTTTGTTAATCAAGTAAGCAGCAGTCATCAAACACTCTCCCCAAAATCTAACAGGTAAATGAGACTGATTTATTTGAAGGATCCTGAAACAGACATTTAGAATTCAAGAAACAAACAGTTAAACCAGTGGCAGTCACTAGCTTGCCAACAGATAACAAATTCTGTCTAAAATCTGGAACATATAGGACATTTTTGAGAACTATATGAGCAGTAAAGTCAGTTTTCTGAACTTTCTTGAGAGTTCCATCAGGCAATGCAACATAAATTGGCTTGCTCAAAACTTTAATGTTATGCAACAAATGCTCATGACAGACAATATGTTCTGATGCTCCAGTATCCACAATCCACGATGCATCATTAAACATATGTGTACTATTATTTAGATTAAAAGAAACAGGATTAAGCATCATACCTCCAAAATTAACAGAAGAACTCATAGGAGAGGACTCAGAGTATGCTTTAGAAACTTGCTGCATGACTGAGTTAATAATTCCTTGGACCATATCAGATGACACATTAGCAAGCATACCGGGATAATGCAGAGGTTGATTGAAAGGTACAATAGTTTCCAAAGGAGAAACATCAATATACTCTTCATCTTGAACATGATTAGCAGTAACCACATTATTTGCAGTCTGAGGAGTGTCAGTAACCTTTGCTTTTCCCTTCTTAGCAAGATAAGCCTTGTACTTGTAGCACCTCTCAACAATATGACCCTTAATCTTGCAGTAAGTGCAGGTTTTGAGTCTATGGCAATCTGCAATAACATGCCCTGGTTTGTTGCAGTGATCACAGACATCAACATCATCAGATTCTGTAGAATCCTTTGGCTTCTTAGAACTTTGACCTTGAGAAAAATTGTTGTTGATGCATTTCTTTGAAGCATATGAAGCTGTTTCAACATAAACTTCATTTGCAGAGTCGTTCAAAATCTTTTGTTTCTCAATTTTTTGAAGTAAACCCAATGTTCTGTTGATAGAAGGAAGAGGATCCATGGATAACACAGTAGTTTGCACCTATTCATAGCTGGAGTTCAGACCCATAAGTAACTGAATAAGCTTTGAATGAGTCTCCCTATCCAAGATTTTCTTGAGAAGTTGACAAGTGCAGGAATTCATGGCACCACAAACACAGACTGGTACTGGATCCATCTGATCAATGCTCTCCCAGAGACCCTTCATCTTGCTGTAGTATTCAATCAAAGGTTGATTATTGTTCTGCTGAGCATTGATAAGATCTCTCTTTAACTCATAGAGTTCCAAGACATTCAACTGCCCATATCTTTCAACAATTTCAGACCAAATATTCTTTGCAGAAGTAGCATACTGCAAATTCTCACGAAGTGGCTGTGAAATAGAATGAAGAATCCATCTGAGAACAAGAAGATCACACCTGATCCACTGATTATAAGTTTTATCAGTTTTATCAAGCATGGAGCATTCTCCTGTGATGAAGCCAGATTTGTTCTTGGACAGTAGAGCTTGGACAACATCTCTTTGCCACTGTAAGAAGTTCGTTCCATCGAACAGTATATCTGTAAGTTTCAGATTGGGTTGATCATTCTGTGTGAGGAACAATGGATCATCAAAGGTGAATACTGATTAGAATTGTGTTCAGAATTATCAGATGATTCAGGCATGATTGTATGATGTAAAAAGAAGAAATTTATGAAGATTTTTGTGGAAAAGAAGAAAAAAGAAAGAAATTTGATGCGCGGAAGCTAAAAAACGAAAGAAATAATGACCAAGATCGATTAACTCATGGTGTCTGATACCATATGAACTTCATCTTCTTCATCATGATGAAGATATGAAGAAGCAAAAACAGAGAATTGATAAAGAGAGAATTGTAAAATATTATAATTTTGTATTAATGAATTGTGAATATTACAATGTGGAGTTGTGGGTATATATAGAAATACAATTATGTATAATAACCTCTAACTACCTTAACAACTATGCAACCACTTTGTAACTAACTCTTAACAAACTAACTAACTATGTTAGTTAGTTCATATTTTTGTATTTTTTTTGTTAGACAAATGTGTATTATTTTATAAAAACTATAAAAGCGGAAATTACATAGCGAAAGTACCTGACAAACAACTCCCATACAAACTGGGGTTACTAGAAACCCCATGGCTACTTGATGCACAACAAACCGAGCTAATATTACAAGGGTTATTAAGTTACATTTACAAATATTTAACGCAAATTTTTCTAAAACAAAATATGATAACTTTAGTTTTTTACTCCTTCTTATTGATAATAAGTGTCCCATTATTCATTTTCATCTATTCATAATAATGTTTAAAATGTATATTTTTGGTAAGGTTTTTGCCTATGAAATGACTATACTACCCTTATTACTATTCACTTATTTCCATTCAACCCATCCATAACCTATTAGGCGTACTTTTTATTATTTCACTCACTTTGTTCTTACCCCAAAAACTACAAAATATTAAAGAACTATATTTCTTAATATTTGTGCCCAACTCACAATGAGACATTTATTGTGAATAAAAGGGAGTAATTCCGTACACAAATAATTCTCATTTCAGACGGTCTATTTCGTCTGAAGACTTTAAAGTTTAAGCGGGCTTTATGTACCATTTTTAGCACAAAAACCAAGGAAATAAATATAGGTATTTTTACACATAAAATCTATATAATATTATTAAAAGTCTAGGCAAAAATTTATCAATGAGGTGAAATATAAGGTTTTATTTGTCATATTGAATAAAACTTAATGATTTAGCTAGTTTTTTAACTATATTGTATAGATATAAATAAATTCCAACGCGGACATCGATAATCCAAAGACATTTTGGCAAAAATTGTGGAAGATGATATTTTGATGATTATATATGTAGTTGATTCATGTGAGTGGAGTAAAAGAATAACGTTTACTAATTCATTTAGTTTTTTTTTTTTTTTTAAAAGAAGGAAAAAAAGGTCGAAAAAGAAATAATTTATTGCAGGTGGTTTTTAGTCGATGTCTACGTGACAATTCTAATCCTAGGTGGCTTTTACGTTGTATTTATAATCGTAGGTGGCTTTGTCTACGTGTCATTTTTTGTCTAGCTTTTTAATGGTTGGAAATTTTGGATTTTGTGTTTTTTTTTCTCTTAAGTTGGAAATTTTGGATTTTGTTGAAGTGATGAGCTTACCACCACCTGACCACCTGGATTATGGCATTTAGTGAACGATTCCGAGTCTTAGTTCATTTCGAAATTTAACACCGGCGATTTCTACGGTGAGCTCCAGCCTCCGGTAATGGTACACATGTGTGGGAGATCAGGCGTGAGATGTGAAATGGGGAAATGCGTACGACGACAGTGACTGGCTGCCATCGTCGGCTTGAGTTTGGGTGGCCGCCGTTAGGTTACGGCGGCTCAGGATCGTGGAGAAGATAGGCGAGGGTGCGGGTTAGTGGTGAAGGACTGGGGTGTGCAATTTCTAATGGTCCAATGGTTTGGGTTTCCCAATCTTAGTTGGACCCTATTTTGACAAATTGTGTCAACTCCAAAGCAAAACAACAATTTTTTAATTTTTAAACATTATTTTAATAAAAGACTCGTTCTTTAATGAATTTCATATGTTCTTCACTTTCTTTAGTTAACGCATGTTAAAAAAAGGTATGAAATTCATTCGAATGAAGGAAATACTTCCCACAAAGGCTATATGTTCTTCATTTTCTTTAGTTTATGCTTGTTGATTTAGATTACTTGTTAAAACTTGTTTGACCATACCTGCTAGACCGACCTTCGTAATAGATTAATGTCATTGAGATTGTTGTAGTTGGACAATTTCAAACCATATTGTAGTTACTTTCGACTTAGTGACCTCTCAACGCTTAAGGAATCAAGCTCGCTGGTATAATACAACTTGTTATTAACACTAAAATGGAGAATAAGGCTTTGCACGGTGATGCACTGCCTTCTACATCGGAAGGTTATAGAGACACCTACTATCGATATCGAGTATTGCTATTGTCATGTAGTTTAACACACTGCATATAGTTTAGACGTCTTTGATATAAAACTAAGTTCTTTAGTTAGTCACCAATCTGCAATGTTTCGTACCGTATGTTGGCTAGAAATTGCGCTTCGTAAAGAGATTCGTATTTCTATGCAATTGAGGTTCATGCCTATCACTCATAAGGCAGGCTACTTATTAGCAAGATTCGCAGGAGAAAGCGAAGTCACTAATTAGTCTTCATGAGCCCCTCATATTTACCAAAAAAAAAACCTAATTAGTCTTCATGAGCTTGTAAGGATCTCATGCGTTGATCAATGTCCAATGAAAGGAACAAGGAAGGGTAAAAGATGAGGAATAGCTATTCTTTTTAAGGGCTAACTACCATGCGTTCACAGTTGACTCAACAAGTCAACCTGCCCAAGCGCTAGGGCACCAACAGGGCCGAAAATTTACCCTACCAGACACACAAAATATTCGAAAAGCTTAACAAACCTCAGTCACAAATCCTACAACTAAGAAAGAAAAAAAATTGTTCGATCCTTCAAATCCTCATTGAGGAATTGTACTTACTCATACAAACTATACCTAGTAACCTAGACGAAGCCTTGGACATACTTAATTTGCTGCTCAAGACTCAACTTCAACCATACAATACGTAGAAAGTGGTTATCTGCAAATTTATCTGTAGCACGCATCGCTTGGCGTAGAGTAATCTTGCGCTCGTGGAATAGAACACTTAGCCGTTTGGCACTCCTCTCAATGGACTCAATGGACCCGAGTATCATTTCTGAAAAATGAAATAACAAATAAACCTGGATCAAAATAACCAAGACAAGATAGGAAGAAAAAAGAAAAACAGAGAAGTATAAGTAAAGTGGAGCAAAGAAAACAGAGAAATTAAGTGACTAAGACACACACATAAAAGGATATACTTCCAATATTACTTAGATATACTTCCACAATTACTTTCTCCTTTTCTTTCTAGGACCATAATTACCCTTCTAACCTGAACTATTTTAACCAGCCATTACACAATGACATCAACGCCCTACGTATATCCTATGAAGATTATAATAGTGTGATTTTTGTTATTAGTTTAGTTAGTTACATGATAATTGGCATAGTCGGCTATCATTACTGATATGGGGATGGGAGACTGGCAAAATCCGCATACCTGAACTTCTCTTACTACGGCCCGTAGAACGCATTTCAGATGACTTCGACTCGAGGCTTAACATTGTTCTTTCGGTTGAAGACACGGAACGGCTATGTCTACGTACACTTCTTGAGACCTTCCGATGCAATTTGATCGTACAATATATGCACAGAATGAATAAAAAGTTATAATCAAGCACCATAAATCAATGTAATTCGAATTTTTAATTCGTGTGAATCAGTTAACTATTCGTGAGGTAACTTGGCTCATATCATAACAAATTAGACAAAATCAAAACGGAACACCTTAAGTACAGGACCAAAGAACACAATTAAAAACCACTATGTCACTTTATTTTAAATACACACTTGTGTTGAACACTTTGGCCCTGTTTGGTACTCAGCATATTAATAATAGCAGAAGCAGATTGGTCAAGCAGATTCTAAATGACAGATTGAATTGACAGGTTTGACCAGTATATTTCAATTAGCAAATTTAGTGAAAGTGTTTGGTAATTAGCAGATTTTGGTTAATAGATTGTTGTATTTATGTGTAAATGGTTGACAGATTCATTTTTCCCAATCTACTAATGTGTGAATATGCTGGGTGGAGCAGCATATTGGAAAATAGTAGATTGAGCTCCAATCTACTCTTTCAATATGCCATTTACCAAACACCCAAAATAGTAGATTGACGAGTCAAACATGCTAAAAACCTTGAATATGCTGAAATTTTCTCAATCCGCCGTTTACCAAACACCCCCAACAGAAGTGAAAGGTTTCTTTTTCGATTCAAATGATAGAACTGATAAGAGAAGCTTAAGTTTATTGGATTCTGGTACTACGAGTTGCTCGAAAGCTATCTCGTTTCATTAACACCCCTACACAACATATCCCGTAAGGACTACAATAACCGATGGCATAAGTTTGATTAATGAGTTAGATTCAATAAGGTGTTTGGACTTCCATCAATTAATTTAATCTCTTAATTTTAATTTTGAGTTGCACAGTTTAATCAAGATAAATCAAAATTAGGTAACTGAAGAATCAAATGGATAAGATATGCACTTTTATTGTTCATCTTCTCCCACTCCTGGTTGTTAAATAACAAAATACCATAAAAAAAGTAAACCTAAATCTGAGTTAATTTTCAAAACGTACCGATGACAGGCTCCG
>JAGPOY010001994.1:6650-22412 GCA_018983105.1 Silene uniflora | reverse complement strand
TAATAATAATATATTAGTCATTTTAATGAACATATTCTAATTTTCTAGTAACAAAATTGGTTTATGTATTAAGAGATTTACCTTGGTACAAATCATTGAGGAGTAGATCTTGCAATTAGATCTAAAGGTTTCTTGGGCACTTGGAATATCTTAAGAAGACTAACTTGGTAGGAGACCAACTTAGTAGAACTCATTTTCGGCCCTTATTGTAAGAACAATCGGATTTTTCTTATCTTGTCTTATTTTGTTATGCATGCATAAGATCTTGGTTAATCTATGATTTTGCATGATTTATGATTTTTATAATGTTGTCACATGCAATATTTACACACTGTATGTAAATTTTGAGATAAAATGGTTTTATTTTGTATGTGTAAAAATCATATAATTAGTGACTATTTTAGCAATAATTAGCTAATATGAATTTTGAGGCATGAAATTTTTTCCCAATGTTGTATATATGATATGAACATCAGATCTAAAGTTGCATGTCAAATTTTGTTTGATTTGGATGATGATTGATTTTTATATTGTAAAATTGATAAAAAAACAACTTTAATAGTCATTAATATGAAAATTCGATTTTGAACTTTAAAATTTGTCATTTACAGGTCCTAGAAACTTATTTAGAATATTCGAAATTTGTATTTTGATTTATTGTATAATTTTATGTTTAATTTGGAATTAAAGGATTAAAATTATGTTTTATGCGATTTATTTGTTAAATAAATTAAAATAATATAAGGGCAAGATTTTATTAAATTTTGGAATATTGAGAATTTTCCAGAATATACAAAATTATGATTTTAAATTTTTCGAATTTTTAGGACTTATTGGGAATTATATCTTTATTATTATGAATAATAGTGTTTAAAGAGCAATAATAAAATATCAAGTTGAATTATTGTCAAATATTTAGTGAAAACTAAATTTTTGAGTCCTAAGTAAGTTAGGGTAATTAACTTGGACATAAATTTTATTTATGTAATATTATGTGATTTTAAGAAGTTAATGGTCACAAAAATCCATAAAACCGGACCAAATATACGATATTAGCTTAAATAGGGCGATTTGGCACATCACATGGCATGTTTGATACATATATTAATGCTGCATTTTTATTGTGATTGTCATATTTTAATTTTATATAATTTTGAATTATGTAATTTGTACTTAGTATGACCTTAGTTTTTAATTGGTATTTCCCAAAATGAATGGGGATATCGATTCGGTTGTAATTAATGTGATCTCGTATCATTTTTATTTTTATTTTTGTTTTTCTTTTTATATTGTATAAAGTAGAAAAGCTAGCTATGTAATTTATTTGTCCCGAAGTTCCTTGGAGACGGTGCCATTCGGAAAGGTGGTCGGACAAGACGATGTTACCTTAGAGTGCGTGCCACATGAAGTTCAAGGGACCAAAGGAGTTGGTTTTCGATTTTGTAATAGATTATTTGATTTTCTATTCTAGGAGGCCATACTAGGAATTTATTATTTGTTTTGCATTTCTTTTAGTATGTTGCATGCATAGCCAATCGCCATAACAAAACATGCATATCATATCGAGTCATCGACCATGTCAATTATAATTATCGTAGTTCGCCGCTTTAGTTCACTTAAAACGTGATAGATAATAAATTGACAATACCTCTCACTTAATAATAATTGAGAATTAGCCTTACCAAATAGTAGAATCATGAATCCCAATTTCATAGGAAGTAGGCTCGGCTCACCGGGGTGCTAAACTTGTTACGTTGGGTAAGCGGGTAATAAAATGTTGTTACATCAAAATTTGGATTGAGCTCAACGGAAGTATTCGTGACCGTAGTCGCATGTGTTCCGGGCTAAAGATAAATATTAAAGTAATTTTATCGACCGAGAGTTCTAGAAGTAGAATCGATTAAAGAGTTAATCCATCGAGTTATATTGATAAGGGATGAAACGGCTCACCGTGCCCGAATTGATATGAATTTGGATCTGGGGATCATTTATAATAGTTGGGTAGAGGTCACTATATAAATGCTATAAAACTTGTTTAAAATGTTTACAAGTATCATTTAAACGATAAATGTTAGTTTTTCCCACTAGTTCGTTGTTTTTAATATTGTTCTATGTATTTACTTCAATTTATATATGATATCATTTCGATTATTAAAGTCTCCATTAAAACATCGCCGCTAAAGACAAAATTGCCTTTTTCTTTCTAATCCTCATATTAACCGTTGTAACGATCTCTTGTGAAGAGTATAGATAGAGGTCATTCATGGTCAAAAGGGTTTTTGATTCTTGGCAAGCATGTCTACTTACATCAAACGGTTCTTCATTCATATAGCTCACGGGATAATTTCACATGTGCTTAAATTGCTTAAGTACTTTGAAATGCTAGATTGATTTGGTAATTAGATTTGTTAGAAATCGTAATTGACCAAATGCCGCAATCACTCTAATAAAAGTTTTTACCTTATTGTAAAGTAAACTATGAATAATTATGAAGAGTAGTCTTCATGAGATTCAATTTTGCTTGTCCAAGCAAAGATTTATTGAAGTTAGTGGGAGCATTCTCTTAATTGTTAAGAATAGGACGAGGTTCAAGAAGAATATTTGGATGATATAAGACAAGGTAAAGGTAAAGTTATTAAGAATAACAACGCTAAACCTAAGCAAGATATCAATCCCGACCGATAACGTTTTCATTTCAAAAGGTGTTGGACACTAGAATGGAAACTACCCCAAATTATTGGAGAATAAGCAAATTAGATGTGCGACACCTAAAAGGATTTTTCTTCTCTAAATATCTATTTGATTGACATTAATTTTGCTAGTACCACTTCGTCATTTTTGATACCGGTGGTGGTTCTTATCATTGTATTCGATACGTGGGATGATGATAATATGACGATTAGCATTGAAAAATGTCAACCTACACAAAAGAGATGAAACTAGAGTAGTTGTCATTAAGAGACATGTAAATGTCATTCTGTACTCAATCTAGTTTTTTGGGTTTAGAGTTGTACGTTAATTGGGATTATTATGTACACAAACTCTAAATAAGAATATAATTTTAAGTTTTGTGTTAGACACAAAAAGGGGGTTTCACTTTAGTGATTATAAGTGTTATATCCTCATATAGAACGATTTGGTCTATGGCTAGCCCATACAAATCATAGGTAATTATATTCTAAACCAAACTAGAATAACATATCATATAGATTATGAAAGGCTCAAATTTGGTGACCCGGATCAAATCTTTTTCTGGAATGACAAACGCATTAAATCATTAGAGTTAGCTAGTACTCTTGGAAGTTGGAACCATTAGATTGTTAATCTTATGGTATATGCGTATCTTGTATTCAAAGCAAGATGTCTCGTGCTCTTTTGTTGAAAAGGAGATCGAGCATGTACATCATTGATCCAGAGAAGGTTAATTACTACTTCTTTTACTTTACCAACGATTTAGGTTGATGCTAATGTGTTCACTTAATGAGGTATAAAGAGAAATCTTTGAAGAAGTTCAAAGAATCTCAATCTGAAGTAGAAAAACCAAGAGATTATAAGATCAAAGACTCACGATTCAGTCCTGATGGGAATATCTAAGTGATGACTTTGATATACACCAAAGGAAGTGTGATACAGTATCACAAGTTAATCTCTCCTAGAACACATTATGGGATAATGTGTGGTTAGAAGAAGAAATCAAACCCAATTCGATATGGTTTGGACTTTATCAAGTTATATTGAGTTGCATGATTTTATTTTTGGGGATTTTTATCATTTTGTCTGCTAGTTCTTTTTCCACCAATTCAAAACACACTTGAACAGACTGTAACAACCCCATATACCAAAGCCCCTTACCAGGGACTGCCCTAGCATATAAGGATGCTACCATCTCGGTTGTCCGAGGTAGTGAACATCATAAAGTAAACAATCCGGGACAATTTATTATAAATGTAAATAACGTTAAGGTTTACATCAACTATCTCAAACCAACATAACAAAACAACTGTCTTAAACAACTGAAACTAAAACTAAAACTGGCGGAAGCTATAACTGTGGCACTAGCTAGACTCGGCTGTGTCCCCTCCACCCGACTCCATCAACAAAGCTACTTGCTTCAATCTGCTTACCACCCCCGATGGATCACAGCAGGTCAAAAGGCAACATAAACGGGGTCAGCAACCGGTACCAATCACAACTCAATGCAACGTAAATATAATTAACAGCGGAAGACAGTCATAAACTCATAATCCCTTACAGCCAGGTCCCATCGCAACAGGTACGCAAGTCAGCCAGGCCAGTGACACAGCCTCGTCACCGCAGCCACTCATCGCAACAAGTGATAACCCTAGGTTCTTTAATGTGCACATCCTCCTGTTGATGGGAGTCACCAGGAGCGATCGAAGGGCATGGACCATTTCCCATATGGTCTCACTCAGCCGGAACAGTTATTCAGCCGTAACCATCATACAATACAATTTATACCATTAATCATGCTATATCATCAGTCATAGAATAATCTCAGCATTTAATCCATACAATACTGTCACAACCGAATTACTGAGTAGGAAATCCTACCTGATAGCAAATCCGCAGCAATAAATCACACAACACATCTAGAAGGGCTCCTCTACGAATTCACAACCTAGAATAATCAATTAATCAATCAATTGTGCCCTAATAAAGATTCATATGAAATACTACTGATTTAATCATAATCTAAGCATAACAAATCTAGATCTAGCAAGCCTTACGAATTAGCGACGACGGCAGGCGAAGATCTGGATCTCTCTTGACTCCAAAGTGATTAGGAATGGTTTTAGGGTTTTGTGATTGTAAAAATTGTAAAAGCTGTAACTGAACGAATTACCTTTCCTTTTATATTAATTACCCATTCCTAATTACTTTTAAGTCGGTTCGCCAGCCTGTCAGTTATACTCGGCCGAATACTAGTACTACTCGGCCGAGTACTCAATACTCGGCCGAGTGCTCCTGTACTCGGTCAAGTACTCACTCGGCAGACCACTGCCTCAAAACCCACATTGTCTACTCGGCCGAGTAGACCCTTAAGTGATACGGGGTATCACACAGTCATATACACCTCATATGAGATATGAAGAGGTAGAGTACCATGCTTGAAAGTTTTCCGAAAGAAACAAGTGCTCACTTATCCTGAAATAGACACGAGAGCAAAGAGTTTGTGGCTCGTGATAGTGTCTTTATAAGGGTTTATTTCTAGAAGACGGAGTGGGAGAAAATGTTCAAAAGCCACAAAAGGAACGGATTATATGCCGCAAGAAAATAATTCTTCTTCGCGACATTCAGACGTTGTGGCTTCGGAACCTAGGAGGTAAGGTTGAACTCATATCTTGTTGAAGATGATGAATTCGTATTACTTTTAGAAAGTAAAGGACCTATAACTTACAAAGAGGCTGTTTTTAAATGGCTTGGAGCCGTAAAGTTTGAATTGAATTCCAAGGTGATATTGTCGAATTTACTTGAAGAAGTTTATCTCTTCAGTATTATTGACGTGGGAGAATATAAAAATATTACAAATATTTTCCAAGCTTGATTGGTGGCAAAAAGTTTGCACTAGTTGTAAAGCTCAAGTCTATTCGGATCCTCTTAATGACTGCATTTCATCGTAATGAAATTTGGCAAATGGATCTAAAAACCGCTTCTTGAATTGGATTCTAAAGGAATAAGTGTATTTGATACATCTTATGAGTTTTGTAGATCCTAACAATCCTAAAAAAATATGCATCTTAAGAGGTAGTCTTAAGTAGGGCATCAAATAAAGAGTTGGGATTAATGTTTTGATCATGGAGTTTAGTGGGAGTAACGGTGATTTTAATTAGTCTCATATGTGGATGACATATTGATCATTGGGAATGATTTTAGACTTAGGAGTAACATAATACACCTTAAGTATCCGGATTTATGGAGATAAATCTACATTATATTAGTGTAAAATCAGAAGTCTTATGTTGATAAGATTCTTGACTGTTTCAAACGAGTTGAACATGTTTGATTGATTCCATTTGCTTCCGCTGCTGGATCAGTTAAATACGCAATGATGTGTTGTTGTTCTTGACTCTCTCTTCATATACTTTGAGTATGATGAATTGTTACTAATCGAATTTTAGTGATAGTCACCAAGTAGCCATATAGATCATTCTTAGGTACTTGAAGAAGCACTAAGGATATAAAGCTAAGTGTGTTTTTTCATTTCACTGATTTGTGTACGGTAATACACAAATGACAGTTGAGATTGCGTGAGGTTTCACGCAAAAACCATATAGAAAACACATAAGGATGGTTAAAGAACCATTGTAGCTATGTCATTTGAGAAGTAGATCTGCTAGAATCGTTCTAGGCAATAGAACAATGAGAAATATATACAACGAGAATCGAGTACACTTGCAACAATGAGATATGCAAAAGGGATGAGTCCCACACATTGTGAGGATAGTGGGAGCTATTTTAAAGCAATAGAGCCTATGTCCAGAATGGATCTAGACACGTACTCAGAAATGTTTTATAATGCAAGATTATAAATAACCAAGGAAAACAAGTATATAGTAAGGTTAGGAAAGGTGCAATGTGTTGTTGAAACTTACTGACCAAGGCCTTCTCATAGGCTAAACATGATAAGTCATGTCATTTCAATTGAATTGAGATGTACAACTATATACAAGGTTATATTTAGATTATAAAATATGAAGTAGTAATCAGGTATTGACTATTCATATATAATAATCACATTTATCGTTTGAGTTTCTTAAAACTGACCCACTACTTTGTTATATCCAAATGGGCTGTAGAGACATGTTGAACCTTATTAAAGTGAACTGGATTGACATAGTATTCGCCCCTAGTTACTTTAAGGAGGTGACGTCTCAAAGTAACTAGAGTGTGATGCGATTGATGGCAAGTTCAAGTGCAATAGAGTCATGAGAGATGACTAGTCGATCACATAGGCAGACTGTGAGGGATACACTGTCGGGCCTATGACCGCTTATAGAGTTCTGGAAAATTTTATAGCCTGGTCGTGGCGAGAGCTACTATAATATTCTTATGAGTCGATTCTTTCACTAATGACTATTCGCCTAAGATGGCGCAATTTCAAAGTGACTTTGATTTGTGTTCAATGACCTTCGTAATTGGGGTCAATTGGGCACATTTTGGGTTATAATGAGCTGTGGCTATGCGAAGGGAAAAGTGCAATAGGAATTGTCCACTCCTAGTCAGGGTTATCTTATATCTCAAGGCCACTCGAGGAGTAATGAACTGAAAATGCGTGGCCACGCTCAGAAGGTATCTACGGTAGATAATTCCGGTCAGACAGTTATTCTCCAGATTGAGGAAACCACTCATGATATGATCAAATGCAAGTACGACCCGTAAGACACCTTGTATTGAGTAGGAGATAGTAATGGGACAAGAGAATTGGTGACGCACACTTGTTGCGGACAAGTGGGAGATTGTTGGAGTATATGTCCTCGACAATATTGCGATCACATATATAAATATTATAATTAGAATACGTGAGGGAAATTAATTTTATATTGTCAACTGATCCACATTAATCGGTAATGATTGGCTGACTAGAGTTTGACATTACTGTCGTATGACGGTGGTGATCAGTTGATCCCTTAAGGTCATACCTATAGGGTAACGCTCTTAATTGATATGTTAATTAATTGTATAATGATACAAGTTAATTAATCCTTTAAAATAGATGATGTTTTTATAATTGTCTATGAAACAATTATAATTAGAATGAGTAATGTATTATAATTACAAGGTGTTGTAAATTATAATTAAATGGTCCATTTTAGGTATATGTAATCATGTATTGCTAATTACGTTATTGTACGTAATTTATTTTGTATGTAATGAATTTTTAATAAGTTAAAAATACATTACATTGTAACATGTCTAGTAACATGTCACATATGTCACATATTACAATTGACAAAATTACAAACTTAAAATGGATCCATTTTTAAGTAAGGGAACCGGTTTTCCCTCTTAAGTGTGGGAGACAATTGTGATACTATTGTATTAAGTTAGCCTTTGGGATAGGTCACTTGGGTGTGTCTTGTGAAGAACAATTGAGGGAATTCATGAGCAAGTATTGGGCACTCTTTCCTCTATTGTACCCGGTCCCCTCTTCCACCACACACCCATAAAATTGTTTTCTCTCATTCATTCTAATCTCATTGTAAGTTTTACACATAACTCTCTAAAATTGTTTTGAGAGAGAAAAATAAAAACATCATATACTAATATAAAAATTCAATTGCTAGTACTAGTCATAACAATATATTAGTCATTTTAAAGAACATATTCTAATTTTCTAGTAACAAAATTGGTTTAAGTATTAAGGGAGTTACCTTGGTACAAATCGTTGAGGAGTATATCTTGCTATTTGATCTAAAGGTTTCTTGGGCACTTGGAATATCTTAAGAAGACTAACTTGGTAGGAGACCAACTTAGTATAACCCATTTTTGGCCCTCATTGTAAGAACAATCGGATTTTTCTTATCTTGTCTTATTTTGTTATGCATGCATAAGATCTTGGTTAATCTATGATTTTGCATGATTTATGATTTTTATGAGATAAAAATGGGTTAAAAGAGGTTAAATTACTAAATATAGTTAGACTATATTTCTGACCTTGAAATTTTAGTTATTGAATTGGTAAGAAAGTACCTATTTTTTCGGGAAAGTGATGATTGACCCCATAATTTTGTGCAATTGTAAAATTAACCCCTATAACTTTCAATTTGAGTAATATGGCTCTATAACTTACGTAATAAGTGAAATTAAACCCCTTAATCAAAATCTCACGAGAAATTAAATTTATCATAAGTAAAAATAGTTATGTTTTTATGAAAAAATTTAAAATTTAAACAAAAATAAAAAATTTTTTTTAGCATAAATTAGATTTAAAATTAATACGTATGCAATTCGGTATGATTTATTGGAAAAAAAAAAACAATTAACAATCTTATGTGTACATTTTTTGTTTTGATTAATTTTTAAAAAATTAATTTTGTATTTTTCATAAATACATAACCATTTTTACTTTGTGATAAATTGAATTTTTAGTGAGATTTTGATAAAAGGGGTTTAATTTCACTTATTACGTAAGTTATGGGGCCAAATTACTCCAATTGAAAGTTATGGGGGTTAATTTCACAATCGCAAAAAGTTATGGGGGTCAATCATCACTTTCCCAAAAAAATAGGTACTTTCTTATCAATTCACACTAGTAGAAAAATATTTATTTGCGGCTCTCTATTTGAGGCGTTTTTTCCCAACCGCTGCAAATAAGAATTGGTTTTTTTTTTTTTTTGATAATTAAATATTCCCATTTGAGGCGTTTTTTATAGAACGCAGCAAATAGAAGTTAGAGATAGGAATAAAATACCATGCTTCACACAATCACACCCCACCATATATTCAGTTTCTGTACATCGAACTTTCCCTTCCTCTTATAAAAATAGGTACTTTCTTATCGAACAATCACACCCCAAAATTACCTTTTTTTTTTCTAGTATAAAATAACAAATGAATGTTTTATATATAAAAAAACATTATTAAAATACTCATTTAGCCGGTATCGGTGATCTTAACACCATGTTATTTGGGTTGGATCATTTTTAATTAAGCTGAATTCAAATCGGGTCAATATTCGCTAGATTAAGTATCTTGCATTGTGCTGGTTGGTTAAAGTCACAACTCACAAGTCAGATTTTAGGGTTATTTGGATCGCATCAATTTTGTGGATTCTTATGAGGCATTATTTCGTTACAAAGAGTAATCAATCTCCTATCTGCTAAATGAATAAAAATTCTCAAAAAATTTCCAAACTCCATCTACTTAGAAAGAAATGAGATTCTTCCATTAAACTAATATCTTTTATTTAAAGTATAGTTTTTTTCATTAAATTCTTAATTATAATATTTTTAAACAAAAAAATAAATAAAAGTGGTATAAATTATAAAATACAAATTGCTAATCTTTCTTAGAGAATGACTTGATGCATAACTATAATTTATAGGGTTATTTGATAAAAATAATCCATACTATTACCTATCTTCTCAAAATAAGCCCAACTATGGTTTATCCTAGAATAAACCCAACTATTGATACTATATTCCAAAAATAGTCTAGGTAACTGGTTACCTGCTTAACAGGTTATCTTCTTTTACTTTGGGAAATTAAAAGACCAGCATAAAATTTTTACATCTCAACACAAAACGCACCCAACCACCCGATCTCAACACAAAACGCACACCACCGGTGACCGCCTACATCAATTTGATCAAGCCCAACATACACCATTGCTCCTTCGCCCAGCTGTATCCCCGCCTCCAGATCTCGCAACCCAGGCGTCTCCGTCATAATCTGGGTTTTGGGGTGGAGAATTGTATCTTCACACTGAGGAAGCATCTGGAAATGGTAGAGCGATCTGTCTTGGACAAACACAAACTAAAGTCTTTCCACATAGTTGCTCATTCTCTTGGATGCATATTGGCTCTCGCCCTTTCTGTCAGGCACCCCTTTAAAATCAAGTCTCTCACTTTAATTGCACTTGTAAGTGTGATTTAATTGTTTACGGTACCTTTAGAAAATAAAAAATTAGACTTAACATTGCAATTTTCCCACCTCCAAAAAAACCGGAATAGTGGTGGACATACATATTTTCCAGTACCTAAGGGGTAGCAAGGGACGCAATACCTTCTAAGGACCAAGGAGAGTAGCTCCATGGCGTGTACGGCTTCCGATTGCATTCGGAGCATCGATAGCATGTTGGTACGAGCATATATCAACATCTGTGTGCCTTCTGATTTGCAAAAACCGCAGTTGAGGCTGAGGGATGAAGATTTGGGAGTTGAGGTTTTTGAAGTATTCGGAGGATTGTGTCTAATGAGGGTATTGCAGCGGTGATAAATACTTTAGGAGTTGAGTTTTTTGAAGATAGACCCATCACCCATGTATGAAATTGATGGAATTTGGGGAAATAGTTCTGGGTTTTGTACATTGAAGAAGATTAAGAAATGGGAAGTGATCAGATTTGGGGACAAATAATCTGGGTTTGAGTTTTGTACATGGAAGAAGATGAACGATGAAGGATTGGTATCACAAACTTAAAGGTGACCTACAAAAAATCTAACTTAACCTGTAATAACAAGTCACACCGACGGCAAGTGCACTAGAAGAAAAATGAGTGTTAAAATCAGATTATTATGAGTAAACTATAGTTAGGATTATTTTGAGAAGATCAGTGATAGTTTGGATTATTGTCATCAATTAACCCTATTTTATAAAACAAAATACGGAGTACATATAACTAATATTATTAGCTTTGTGAAAAAAAATTCATTAAGATGATTTAAGAAAAGTTAAAAATGAGGTCATTAACCTTGTGATAAAAAAATCATTAAAATACACATTTCAGGTCATATTCAATTTTTTTATTAGTTTTGCAATTGCATTTTTTTTCTAATATTAAAATACAATAAGGTAAAATATAAAAAAACCAAAGTACTAAAAGTAAAATCTTTATAAATACCGCATATTTATTGCGCGAGATCTATACTAATTTTTTATCAACACCATTTAGAATTCTGTGAGTTAATGTCCTACACTCGACCAGGGGCGGATGCAGGATTTTTGGTTTGGGAGGGCACAATTTTTTGTCGTAATTCTATTATTATTTTGCACTTATTTACGTACTTGTACTCTTTTATCGACATACATAAAAGACTAAATATCGGAAAAGAGTACATATATTTCTATAGAAACTGAAAAATAAATAATGAAAAAAGTGCAAATCATTAAAGTCTCTCATATTTTTAATGCTATTAAAGACCAAAAGGTAAAATATAAGACCAAAATGCAAAAAGAAGTTGATTGTGGGAATCGAACCCGGAGCTGCATGTTATAAGTCTCCTTACTTTACCACTAGACTAGTAATGTTACATTACATACATGGGGAACTAACTAGTACATATAGTCGAAATTTTTGGATCATGTGAGGGCACTTGCCCTCTCTTTTCCTCCCCCAAATCCGCCCCTGCACTCGACTTCAATTTGGTAGAGTGTAAATTGTGTGACAAACTTAGGGTAAGATTATTTGTGGTTTTGAGACAAGACTTGGTAAGTCTTGAGACAAGATATACTCAAGACTATCAATAATCTTTCCTAGTCTTGAGAAAGTTTTAAGTTGAGTCTTGAAAATCTAATACTCGACTTAAGACTTTGATATGGGTCTTGACTCAACCATTAAAAGAAATTATCCAATGAGAACATCACAAATGTCATTTCTTTTTGTAAAAAAAAAGAAGTGGAGTTAAAAAGTAGAATCTGAGGTGGGTCTGACGGATAATGCACAAGTCTAAGGTAGGTATGAGGTGGATCTGAACAATAAAGAAATAATAAAAATTAGTGAAAAGCTGATGTGACAGAGTCTTAAGACTTGTGAGGGTCTAAAGAATAATTTTACCCTTACTTCATCAATTTAAGTAACTCTCCTATATGACCGTCTTATACCATAGAACGGACCCAATAGGATGAATTAGCCTAACAAGACCAATTAATATAATAAGGAGTATTCTTTCTTTCTCAACTCTTTCGCAACTTCCACGTTCAAAACTCTTTCTCAACTTCCACAGTTCCACGCTACCACCACGACACCACCTACACAATCCCCTTACCACCGCCCACCCCACCTCTGCGACGACCGATCCAACCACCGACTCCGATTACTCCACCACTGCATAAGTACTTGTCTTTCAGCAATCGTCTAACACATGTAAAAGAAGAACGTCCGCAGCTACGGTAATTCCGATCTCGAAAAGCAGGTTTGTGTTTTGATGTTAACAACACTATTTAACACGAAAATTCCTACTTCGTAGTTTTTAGCAACTAATTGTTTTAAAAATTGAATACTCATGTTTTTAATTTGAGAACTTTTCGTTTTTAAGCTAAGAATTATAGGTTTTTGGCACCCAATTGTTTTATAAATTGAAGACTCATGTTTTTAATTTGAGAACTTTTTATTTTATAAATTGAATACACATGTTTTTAATTTGAATACTCATGTTTTTAACAAGTTTCTAATCAATACTTTAGTTTAATAACTATGAATTATAACTTTAAAACACACTATTTTAATTTGAAAATTTCATATACTCCCATGATAATTCGACCTTCAATTTTCCTGTTAGTTTGATATCTCGTCACTTTAGTTTGATAACTTAATGGTTTAATTGTTCTCATTATTTTCTGAACTAGGATTTTAAGCATTTTGTGGACGTGGTGAGAAGATGTCGGAGACGGGTTTGAGTTCATGTGCTACAGTGCGGGACAAGTAGTAAGGATTGGATTGGAGAGAATGATATATTTTGGCGTCGATTTGGTGGCTTAATGCGAATTGCTGGCTTCCTTCATTGTTAGTGGAGCATCGTAAAATCAATGAAATTAAACTTGAAGAAAGGCTGAAAAAGGAGGAAGTTTAGATTACTTTTAGTTTGTGTTGTGATATTTTGGGCCTTTTAATTAATGGGTTGGTCTTATATTATGAGACCGTCCTATTAAATAATTTGTGCATTTAAGTACATGTAGTAAGGGAGGCCCAATAGACGTACAAAAGAATGTTCTATCAGAAGTAGGCCCGAAAACCTGCAAATGATACGGCCCAACTTTGGCCCAGTAATTTCCAGCAAATGCAACAATGTTTAGTTTCCTTGATCTTGGCCCGAAGCCGGAGGCCAACCCAGGGAATCATTATCGGACCTGTGTCCTATTCTATGCTATCTTTTCTTAGGATTCGAATTCGTCAACTCTTGGTCACTTAGCTCTGATACTATGTTAATAAGACTATTTCAACTAAAATCTTAAAGTGATTCAGGTCCAATCAATATTAATATCCTAATAGTTTGAATGTTGCCTTTAACGATCTTTCTATCCAATTGTCCCAAGCCATTGGCGATGAAATTGATTATTTCGGTATCGTACGAGTATTTACCTAAATTTGGTCTACCTATATCATCTTATAAACTATAAAGTGAATGAAAACTGGGGTAAAAAAAAATATTTCTCATTAGGTTAGTCAAGATATTAAAATATAAGAACCGGTTTATTGGGCTTCGATCATAAATTTAAGCCTTTGGTTGATAGGGTTTTCAAGCATGATATCAATCTTATCAAACTCTTGAATGAAGACCCTAACGTTCAAAGTTAGACTTGTACTCTCAGAGGTGGAATTTTAGCATAAGGTGTGTTTGGCTTGTGCATTATAAATTCATATTTCAAATCCCGTTAACGTCAAAATTGTTTCAAAGTTTAGCTCGTAAAGTCAACTAATAACTTTTAACTTATGATTGAAGCTCAATAAATTAGTTCGTAAAATCAACTCGCATATGACTCATGACCTGTATACAAATCCCGTCAGCATCAAAATCACCATTGTGCCTCCCTTTACACAAAAAATAAAAATTAAAGAAGTCTTCAAGCTCACAAATGATTGCCTAGCCTACATGGCTTTTGCATTAGGGATTATATTAAGGTATAAGAGTCAATTATTGGGTTTCAACTACAATTACATGTCAAGTTAAGCTTTTGAAATGAGACAAACTTTTAACAATAAGTCTTGCTGAAGACATGCACATTTGGTCACAAGCTGAAGACATGGTAAAATGTGACCACTTTAAGTTGAAAATGTTACCATTTTTAGGTAAATAATTTTTAAGGCTATAATAATTTGTCATTAAAATGGTCACATTTTGTAGTTAAAATGGTGACATTTAGGCCGTCTTCAGCTTGTGACCAAAAATGGTGGTCTTCAATGAGAATTTGTAAACTTTTAATTACTTGAAGATTCTAGTCCTCTATCCTCGTTCACTACTTTTTGATGAAATAGATTCTTAAATAACACTTCGATGTATGGTTTTACATATTGATGCAACCCTAATTCACGATCGAATTATTAAAGTTAGATATAGTTAATGCGATTGTATTTGAAGCGGTATCATCAATTTGTAGCGAGATTAGGTCTAGAAAGCCGATATTGTGACCACGATCAATCGAAATCGAGTTCTAATGTTATGCTTAGGCTCTGTTTGGCAAAACTAGCTGAAAAGGTAGCTGAAAACTGAAAAGGTAACTGATAAGGTAGCTGAAAATTAGAAGCTGATAAGGTAACTGATTATATAAAAATGTGTTTGGCAAACTAGCTGAAAACGTAGCTGATTTTGGTAAAATGACGTAAAAGGATATGATAATTATTTAATATTATAGAATAAAGGGGTTAAAAATAGAAGAATTTTTATTTCAGGTACCTGAAATCCCAAATGGTACATGAGGTAGCATTTCATTTCATGTACCTTATTTGACCAAATAAGCTACTTGCCAAACACGTCCAAAAAAATCAAGTAGCTGAAATATTGGTCAAATAAGTTACTTTGGTCAAATAAGGTACTTGAAGTGGCGTCTGCCAAACGGAGCCTTAGAGGTGGATATTGACTTATGTAAGAAAATAGGCCTTTGATTCTCTTTAGGAAAGTATAGGTATCTTCTCTCAACAATAAAAGAGTGCATAAATTCCCTAATCTAATATGCATTCGTCACTTCCTATCAAACTTTGACTTTGTATATGTAGGACCTATATGCATGTAGAGCTGGCCAAAAGTGCGGGTTGGCCCGGCCCGCACTGGCCCGGCCCGCACCAACGGGCCCAACTTTTCCTAGCCC
>JAGPOY010001993.1:0-15765 GCA_018983105.1 Silene uniflora | reverse complement strand
AGCAAACAAATCTCTTGCCGTGAATACTATTGCTACAAATTACAAAGTAGACCGGGCAATATGCTTCTAAAGGCAGGCCGCTGTTTGCAACAATATATTGTGGATATGTATGTGAAGAATGAAAACACCCGGCTGGATTTTTTCAGGAATAATCAACAGACTATTCGAGCTGAACTCTATCAAGGAATTCTGGATACTGTCGATGTCGGGGAAACTTCTGCAGCTAATGTTGGCCGGCGAATTATTTTGCCTCCGTCCTATATCGGCGGTCCTAGAGATCTAAAGAAAAGATATCTTAATGCAATGGTTCTTGTACAAGAATTTGGTAAACCAGACCTTTTTATAACAACGACATGCAATACCAACTGGCATGAAATTAAGCAACAACTTGGACCAGGCGAAGAAGCACAAAATCGTCCTGATATAGTTGTACGCGTATTTCATGCTAAATTGTTGGCCTTGAAGAAGCAAATAATGGAAAGACAAGTGTTTGGCGAGGTCGCAGCTCTAATTTATGTGGTTGAGTTCCAGAAAAGAGGACTTCCTCACGCGCACATGTTGATTATTTTGAAATCACCTTACAAGCTAAATGACCCTAATGACTACGACAAATTCGTTTCGGCTGAAATACCACCAGCAACAAATTCACATCTACGTTCATTAGTCCTCAAGCATATGATGCATGGACCATGTGGTGCCATGAATCCAGAATATCAATGCATGAAGAAAAAAAGTAGTTTGGGAAAGTGTAAATATAATTACCCAAAGAGCTATGCACCTGAGACAACTACAAATTCAGATGGATATCCAGTATATAAAAGGCGAGATGATGGTGAGTCTGGTGTTGTTCGCAAGCACAAGTTGGACAACAGATGGGTTGTACCATATAACCCATATTTGTTGTCTCTTTTCGACTGCCATTTAAATGTTGAGGTTTGTTCAACTGTTCATGCTGTTAAATATTTATACAAGTATTTCTACAAAGGACACGATAAGATATTTTTCAACGTCCGCAGAACAACGGAACCAACAGTTGTTGATGAAATTGAACAATTTCAATCTGGGAGATGGGTATCACCATGTGAGGCAATGTGGCGTATTTATGGTTTTGATTTGTTTGAAACCTATCCCCCTGTAATGGTTTTGCCAATTCATTTAGAAAACATGCAGTCAGTTCAGTTGCAACCAGGGGAAAATTTGGAAGCCGTCCTCGCCAACTACAAAAGGGCTAGAACACCGCTAACTGAATTTTTCAAGGCAAACTCAAAGGAAGGTGCTGAGCAATTGTTGTATCGTGAATACACTAAGAAATACAGATGGGATAAGGGTGAAAAAACATGGTTTGAAAGGAGAACAAAGCTTTCTGTTATTGGCCGCCTTGTTTTTGTTGCTCCTTCAGAAGGGGAACGCTATTACTTGCGCTTATTACTTCTCCATATCAAGGGACCTAAGTCCTTTAAATATTTGCGCAGAGTTAATGGGTATACATGTGAGACGTACCAGGAAGCTGCCCTTCACCACGGCTTAATTGAACAAGATAACACAGTGGACTTATGCTTAAATGAAGCTTGCAAAGTTCAAATGCCTTCAGCTCTGCGACATCTGTTTGCAATGTTGCTTATTTTCTGCCAACCAAGTAACCCAGAAGCACTGTGGACAAAATATTATTCACACCTATCAGAAGATTTTAAACATAAGTTTCCTAATACACCCCAAAAGGTATGTCACCTTACAGTTTCTTCAATCGAAAGCGCTTTGGAAGCAATGGGCAAGTCTCTCAAAATTTTCAACCTTGACCATTTACTCGAATCGCAAGATGAAGAAATACGCAGAACAAAAGATATTACTGATGCACTTGACGATCCTATACCACAAGAATGTATTGACTGTCGAGGAATGCTTAATGCAGAACAAAAAGAAACCTTTGATGCTATTATTTCCCATGTGACAGAAGACAAACCTGGCGCCTTCTTTATAGATGGCCCTGGAGGTACGGGAAAGACTTTTCTCTACAACGCATTATATGCCGAGGTACGGCTCATGGGGAAAATTGTATTACCTACAGCTACATCTGGCATAGCTGCTGCAAATTTACCTTCCGGAAGAACAACTCATTCAAGATTAAAACTTCCCTTCTATACAAATGTATCTTTGACATGTGATGTACCCAAACAAGGAAGTCTAGCTGCATTAATAAAAGCAACCAGCTTAATTATTTGGGATGAAGCGTCAATGGCCAAAAAGGGGAATGTTGATGCAGCTGATCTTTTACTTCGAGATTTATGCAACCCAGACATCATCTTTGGAGGTAAAATTATTGTTTTCGGCGGAGATTTTCGCCAAGTACTCCCAGTCATCCCTCATAAATCACAAAGAGAAGCAGTAGAAGCTAGCTTAGTCAACTCTCAATTTTGGCATGCATTTATAAAATTTCGTCTCACTCAAAATATGCGAGCAAGGGAGGATCCTGTGTATTCTGCATTCTTATTATCTCTGGGCAATAGGGAATTACAAACCATGGAGAATCAGTTTGTACACCTTCCACCTGAAATTGTTCGCCATCCTACTAATGATAGCCCAAATCCTATAGTAGATATAACGTCTGTTGCATTTCCAGAACTTTATCTCCCTCAATTTAGCTCTGACATTTTCACAACCCGCGCTATACTCACGCCAGTTAATGATGATGTAGATGCTATCAATTCCGCCCTGATAGACAAATTTCCTGGGAAAGCTGTAATTTATAGAAGCTTTGATACAGTCCTTGATGACAAATGCAACATTTATCCCGCGGAATTTGTTAACAAATTGTGCCAAGGTGGTATGAGTCCACATGAGCTGGTTCTTAAAGAAAATTGTCCAGTTATACTGCTCTGCAATATACTACCTGCATTTGGCCTTTGTAATGGAACACGTCTGTTATGCAAGAGGTTTACACCTAACTTGATTGAGTGCGTGATTACTACAGGCCATCATAAGGGAGAACATGTTTTCATCCCACGTGTAAAGATGCGCCCATCATCATCAGATAACTACCATTTCCAATTTCAAAGAAATCAGTTTCCACTCAAATTGAGTTTTGCAATGTCCATTAACAAATCACAAGGCCAAACTCTCAGCCAAGTAGCCATATACCTGCCTAGACCATGCTTCTCACATGGACAACTATATGTCGCCTTATCTAGAGCTAAACCCTCCAAGAAGGTTACAGTTGTTTCTACTACAACACCTCCTTTTTTACCCTATAATTATGTGAAAAATGTTGTGTCCTATACTGTTCTTCGGCTAGCAAATATTATCATATAGTTACCCGTTTAGGTAAGAATCAAATGTAAATTACTTTAGTATTCATACACCCAAACACACATCTTCTGTTACCTTACTAACATCACTCTCCTTCTGCAGGGTTTTGCAATATTTATCAAGCATTTTGGATTAAGATAGCACTTTTTGCATCACAAGTGCTTTGTTTTCCTATAATCATAGAATGATTATAAATAGGAATAATCCAACACTATTTTAGGATTATCACGCCATTGTAACTACCCCTTTAGGTGAGAATCAGCTATCAGCGAATTAACTACTGAAACACCGTAATACCCATCCTCTATTACCTTACTAATGTCACTCTCCTTCTCCAGGGTTTTGTTCTACTTATCTAGCAGCCTCCTTTCAACTTTAAGGAACAAAGTCGCTTTTTTTGCATTGCACATAATGCCTTTTACTAGGACACAAGATTATGGTATATTGTAAGTCTGTTTTTTTTTTTAAACTGTAAGACAGTTCACCTTGCTATGTTAGGTATATATTCATTACAACTTCAACTTTTACACTAACTGATTCCTTACTTATCCTATATGCAGGGATGAACTGCTACTATTAGGCCTCCATGTTATTAAATGTTCCAGCCATGCTTCTATTTGGACCTCCCATGTTTTACAGAGCCGCTGTCAGGTAAAATATCAGCACTCGCCTTCCATTTTATAGATTATATGCCTAAATCAGTTATGTACACTTTAAAATGGGAAAATGCACCCTGACTCTAACTATATTTGCCTGCCTTCTGCGTACCCTTTTAATTTTATGTTCACAACCCATCCTTCCTATACCTCTCTAGCTTTTATCTTTTTTTAAGAAAGTTTTAAAAATTCGCCTCATTTTCATTATCGTATTTACATTTTTATCCAAACGAATCATATAATGTCAATTTACCTTTGTGTACTTATTAATTACAAAAAACTTGCGACTCAAACAAACAACAAATGACTTTCCACTATATGCAGGTCTAGGTCATCATTGAAGCTGAATGGCTCGAGAAAAAACAAAACAAAAAAAAATCAAAAAACAAAACCACAAAAATAATTGCTGCAGAATAGGGTCTATAGTCAAGCCCACGGCAAAGGAACCTATTTCAAATTTTCAACTACTTTCAAAAAATGCTGTTGTATATATTTTATTATTTTGTTTCCTGATATGTACCAGTTATCTACTTTCGTAAGGGAGTAACGTACCCAGCTTCAGATATATGTACCTTGTAAGCCTGAATTGCTAACTATAATGCTACATTTTTCAACATGTGCAGCGCTTCCTAAGCAAACCCTGGCAATTTTTGTTTACATTTTAACTAACTAAATACAGGACTACCTTACTCTAAAATTTCACCAGCTAGAAGTGACTGTATTTGATTTGTGAATTACGCCTTACTATTGCCTGTATTAGATCTTCGAATTACTATAGACATATCACTTAAACTACCAATTGACAGCAAACCATGAATTGTATTAACTTCTAACAAGATTTGTCAAACAAATTGTTTGGTAAAGCCCAGTTCGAGACGAAAGCTCCTTCCCCTTTTATAATAAAATGTGACCCCTGATAGTAAAAACAACACAATTCCTTGCAGATAATTTGTATTAGAATCCTTGAAACCTGTGATACTTATGAAATCGTAACCTAGCATCGTTAGAAAATGCTTTCACAGACAGCAGTACTTTCCCACAGGTACGAGAAACTGTAAGCCAAAAAATACGAGACAATCGACCATATTTCGGACAAAAGGTTTGCTCTATCTTTAAGGCTTATTTACTTGTGGTAAATGCCCTCTAATACATAAGTAAACTAATACTAAATTAATATTAACATACTCTCTAAATATGCCTCTTCATAGAGACAATTTTTCCAAGTTGCCAAATGTATACTTTCTTTTAACAAGTGTCCTACTTTGCATGAATCTAACCAGAAATTTACCCTTTCCTTTAATTTACCTTTCTTCTCTACTTTCACAATATATATAACCAAGTCCCTCTTTTTTTACCCTCTAACAAATATATACACACAAAGGAAACTATAACAAAATCTCTTACCAAGGCAAAAGCAAGAGGTATGTGATCTTCTGTATATTTTGCTATACTTTCTTCTTATTGTTTCTGCAACTACTATTTGTTTTTTATTACATCTAATTGTGTCGTAAGAATGTCATTTTACCTATATGTACAGTTAATCTCACATTATATTTGAAATTATTCTTGGCAACTGCATTTCACTTTCTGCTCCCAGATTTAACATTGCATGCATGTAATCTGCAGATTCTCATACTGCAATAGATCCAATTCTTACTTGATTCTATATTTGCTCCCAGATTTAACATTGCATGCATGTAATCTGCAGATTCTCATACTGCAATAGATCCAATTCTTACTTGATTCTATATTTACAAGTTGAAATATCAGGCTCTTTTTCTTTAAACTTTTATTTCTTCAATTTTTTTGTCCATCTTGAGCAAATTCTGATTATTTGTACTCCCTTACATTAACTGATGTTTCGTTAAAGCCTCCGCTATATGACAAACTAAAGTTTTCAAGACTTCTACCCTTATACCCAATTTTGTGCACACAAACAAAGCAATCTAAATTACTTATCTTAATTGTTAGGACTAATTTGGCACTACTGGTTTTGACATGCATTCTGTTCTTCGCTCACATTTAATTCTATTACGCATGGTGTCATTTGTACCTCTTTGTTATTTGGCTAGATCATTTTCTAACCATCATAGTATCTAATGCTCCACATACAAAGCAAATGCGTCTTTCCCCTCAAGTTGTTTAATCCATTCCACAGTTTTCGTCTTAGATTAATGTCATTATTAGTTCACGTTTTTTCCTTATATGTCATCTTCATTACATAGCCGAAATTAAAATAGCCATGCATGACAACTCACCATCTTCATTTCAACTACTACTACATGCGTAATCTTTATTATTGACCAATACTTCATTGTTCAGAGGAAACTGCTCTAAACATAAAACCAGATTCCTTTAATTGTAACCGTTAAACTGTGTGCATTTTTCCCGTAATTATATCTGCTATATTTAATCTGAACAACTCACTTTGACTACATGTAGATTTCATGACATATATAATGAGGCCAGACTTCGTTCCCCTTAGTCAGCTTACAACATCAAGCAGAAACTACAAGGTCAAAGTTTGTGTTATTGAGAAAGGGCGTCCTAAACGTTACACCAAAAAGGGTACCTTGTACCAAACTGTACTACTCCAGGATGAACAGGAATAGTTACTCTCTGACTATTGTATTACATAATTTAAAACTTTTTAGTACCTTTGTTTCTAACAAACCTCTTGATTATCCACAGGGTTCAAAGATGCAGGGAACACTGTTTGGAGACCAGATTTCTGGATTTAAAGAAGTTTTACAGCACAATGGTGTCTATGAAATAGCAAATGCCCCTATCAGGCCTTGTGAAGAGGTGTGGCGAATGTCTGCATCCACTTCACCATACCAGATGACTTTTGGGGGCCCAGCTATAGTCCAGAATACAGACAATACGCAGACCCCTATACTACCACAGTTCCGAAACATTGCTCAAATTTCAAAAACTGGCGATCCAAACGAAAAACATGGTATGACATCTAAATCAGACAGACTGATATGGTTTACTGCTACATCACCATTGACATTGTCCTATATTAATTGGTGTTTTTTCAAAAACCATTCTACAGATATTGTTGCCATCCCACTCTATGTCGAATAGGAACCACGTAAAATTTCTAGAAATGACGGCCACGTAGTTCTTGTTCGAGAAATTGCAGTTATTGATCACAGGTAACCATTTTCCTTGTTGTTTCTTCTGAATCAATTTGACATTATTATCTATCCTTTAACCCTTATTTTCCATACCATAATATTTAAAGTATTTAGACCAAAAACACCGCGACTTATATATCTCTTCGACTTTTGACAAACCACCAGTACTGAACAACCATTAGTAATTTCGGCGTGGAACGATCTGGCGGAAGAAGAATGTGATATCCTCTTACAAAAAGCAGAACAGTTGCAAGTAGTTGCTTTCACTGCACTTAAGGTTTCCACACACAAAGGTATTATCCTTATACAAACATAGGTGCTCCTTTACAATATCATAATTCACTGCACTGACGACCAACAACTTTGCAGGTTTCTCTATGGCAACTACAATGTCATCAACCATTGACTATTCACCTGCCGGAGATAAAGCGCGTGCTGTTCACGATTGGTAAGATCAATGAAAACATGTGCTTGCTCCTTCATTAAGAAACAGCGTAATAGATTAAACGTAATACCAATATATGAACTATTGTTTCCCCCTAACTTCTTACGAAATTGCAGGGCTACTCTCCACAAAGCAAAGCTCTGTGAAATCCAAGCACGTATTTTGGCTCTTAAAGGTTTATTAGGCGAACAACAAACCAAAACAATCAGCGCCATATGCAACAAAAAGGTAAATCAACCCAGTTACTTATAAATCATAAATGGGTTATCTGTTTTACAACACACAATTACACCTAACTATACTTTCTTTCCATTTTCTTCATTCACAACGTTGTACGTACTACCGTAATATCAACTGCTACACCTTTCTGCACTAACCATTTCATGTAATATGCAGCCCCAAACTACACTTCAAGATGAAAGGTACACTTTGGCAGTCACAATTCCCGAGCCTGACTTTGAAAAGGTTAATGCATACTTGGGCTGTTCAAAATGCAACAGACGCACAAATATAACAGCAGGCACCTTATTTACTTGCGAAAGATGCTCACAACCTGACGTCAAATCTATCCCTAGGTATGACTCCTTTTACAAGCATATACAAGAAAACTCGGGCTACAAAGAACCTTTCATAACAACAGACCATCACTTGCAGAATTACATTCAGCTGTAGCGTTACAGATGGAACAGGTGAACTACCTATAACAACTTTCACAACAGATACTGAGAAACTTTTTCAAATGCTAGCACCAGATATATTTAGAATGAAGCATACAGTAAGTTCACCCATTTCACTATTACCAATTGCCACTTAAATCAATCACATCTTTTTCTTTGTTACTCTTAATATTTTACAGTCATTTATATGTTTCAGACAACCATATTGTATACTTAAACCACTCCAAGTAACAAGTTCTGTTGATGTATACAGGAGGACATGACCACATTCGAGCAGCTGAAAAATCGTCTCCAAACTGTTCCTTTCTCAATCGAGATTGGCCCAAACATCTCTTTCAACAAATAATGTGCAATGGGTTCTCAAAAGAGTTATTCCTGAAGAGTCACATCCACCCAATTCACCAAATTCCCAGCCAAATATTGCCACTACTCCCCAAATTCATTGCCAAGACACTGGGACAATCAATATAACAGACACATCTACAAATAACCCCCCAACAGAAATCACTGCCACAAAACAACATGCTCTTGCCATGTCAAACAACCCAGACCCACTACCATCAACGGAAAAAAACCAGCCTGTTACATTGCCCACTGTTCAGCTCCCTACACCTGCAGCAACATTACTGAAAGTAAAAATTGAAGGTGTGAAGTCAGCCAAACAATCTCAACAAGCACAGGCAGCAGGTATCAACGACACAACAACAACTAGCAGTCAAATTCGCCATGACAACAACTAACCAGCTTCTGCAAGTAAACTATATGTATATATATAAAGTTTCTATGTAAGGTGCATTGTAGAAACATCACCTGTATTTTGGGAACACCCAAACTTACACAGTTAGATGTTCCGTTCAAAAGCAATTACACATTTGCTTTTGCATTAACGCTGTCGTAACAGCTACTTTACGGTTAACTAGAACCTTACTACGCCTACAAACGTACTTTTGCTATAGGCAGTAACATCGTGTGCTGTATACGCAATGTTTTCATATCCAGATGTAATGTATGCACCGTTTTCATCGGTTTCTTAATATATCTACTGTTAAGCTTTACATTGCGTCTCTACAAATCACCAAATAATGTTTTTCAATTTCAAATGCTCAACCAAATTTTCAGACATTGCAAACTACAACATTTCCATTTCATTTCCTTTCATATCAATTTCATACATCACCAACTACCCAATACATTACCATTACTTACTATTTTACAACAAGGTCTAATTTAAAACAAAGTGAAAGAAACAAACAAAGCCAATACAATAACACCCATAGATATTCCAATATAATAGCAGGTTTTTGATTTTCCCCTAGCTGCATTTTCCTTCCCATGTACTTCTAATATCGATACTCTTGCTCTCAGATTCCTATTGTCCACCAGCAGGTCGTTGATCACCTCTCTTTGCCAAGCAGTTTGTCCACCATCATACCACTTGAAATAGGAATAGCCAGGCCTACCATTTGATTGGTCATAGTCATTGCAAGCTAAAAACTTTCTCCCTGGGTTTGTAGATGTCCACGATTTCACCATTGCAAGGGACTTCCCACAGTGACAAGTAATTGAATCTGAGCCTTGTGAAATTCTTGACGACATATTACAAATTTGAAAAACAACTAAAAAAAATGTGAAAGAAAATGACAGAGTCAACAAGAGTTACCAGTTTAAGAAGATGAAGAAAATGATATGAAAAAGATGAATTTAAGAAGATACTGATATGAATAAGGAAAGAGGAATTTACAAGGATTTAGGTTAAGGGTAGTTTAGGTATTCAAATTTTTCTTAAGTCATTCAAATTGTTTTGACCATTTACACTTTATTGTATTTAAAATTTCAAATATATCATATTAAATCAAAAATTTATATAGTCAAATCATCTATTGCATAGAAGTTTAAATTATAAGGTGCATTGCATACAATTTTGAAGCAAATATAGATACGATAAAAGCAAATTCCATGTGCGTTTTTAAAAACATAACAAACCATTTAACTGCTTGATTAGTTTTCAATCAAATGCAAATCTATATTTAGCGTCAAACGTATAGACAAGTTGAATCAATTTCCGTTGTTTCATCTTCAAAGTCATACTATAATAACAACATTATATTACTAAACAAATTATTTAACACTTTCCATTTATAGCATTAAATTTTTATATCATTGAAATCGACAAATTGAATCAATTTCCGTTCTTTACTAATCAAAGTCAACCTATATTGACAACATTATATTTTTATACAAATTATTTAACACTTTCTATGTATAGCATTAAGATACTTAAAAAACTTATTCATGACATTTGCCAATTCTGGCACCCCTCTTATATTCCTATATTACTTCCCAATCCTTTCATAAACCAACCCAAACAAAAATGAAACCATTCCAGTTAAAACAAATAATCGTATACGTTTTACCTTTTTTTTATATATATCGTATTTAGACTTTATAATATTTTTAAAATTAATTTTATCGTACATTAAAAAAAAATACATAATAAAATCATATTTTATATAAAGTTTTAAATTATAAGGTGAATAGGATACAAATTTGCGCCGGATATGAATACGCCAAAAACAGCACAACTTGGATATGAGATTTGAAATTTTGCCTTTGCATTAGGGGTCAAATAAAAATTAGAAATTTACTAAATTAATGGACCAGGTTAGATATTACAACACCCAATTGAACCAGATTCATTCCCATTCTACTCTATACCCCTCTCTTTATCTTTCTAATCCTGGTATGTTCTACTCCTTCTTCTACCCGTTCCCCTTTCTACCCTTCTCCTTAAATTTTCTTCTAAATTACTCCTTCTGTTCTTCATCTTTTACATTCTTGCAGTAGGCCTTGTAAGATTCATCAACTGTAACCTGCCTTCCTTCTTGCTTGGCCCTTCAATTGTTTTACCGTATCACATCAAAAGGTCAGTAAATTTGCCCCTTTTGTTTTTCCCACCATTACTCAATGTTAGTAGTTTCATTGCCATTTCTTAGTATGCATTTTCGTTGTTTTTAAATCAACCCATTTGCTATAGTCCGTGCATTGATTTGGGTATAATTTAATTTGCCGATTTGTTGAACAAACTAACTCCATGCAATTTGGAGTCTTGTTTATTTAGGATCCTAGATTGCTGGTTCACATGATTTAATTTCAAACTGATTATCTCATTGAGTGCTAGATGATGTTTGTGCACAAGTAGTATACCTGCGCTAAAATAAGATGTTCATTCATGCTTCTCTTTAGATGATTTCATGCATGCATGGCTTTTCTTGCTTTTTTCTTGCTGTATGATCTAAATTTAGCTGTATACATGCTTTTCTCATAAATGCACTCCAAGTGTTTGGTGTTTTGCTTAATTCAGTTCATGGCCCATGAGTCCATGCAACTGTTGGTTATGTTTGTTCCCTTTTTTGCTGACTTTCCATGTGTTTTCTGTGTAATTTCGGCCCGTGATTTTGCACGGAGGACTTCTGTATTGTATGTAATTTCGGTCTGACTGGGGTTAATTGGGTTGATTTTGAGGCAACGTTTTAGATCATGTTCTTTATGGTAAGGGTAGTTTACAATAGTTGAGTTGAGTCCACTGTAGGCTCTTCTAGACTTCGTGTTATCTCCCCTTTTGCTTTAAGTCTCATATGATCATGTTGCCAAACATTTATACAAGCGTAAATGACGTACCAGGGGTTTTTCATTTCCTCTCTAAACGATTCTGACCATTAACCAACCACATCAGCAATTATTATAAAAAAAGAGTCTCTATTTATAAGTTGCTTTTCGTATAGCTTCACAAACACTACCTTATTGTCGTCCTGAAACTTATCGCGCGTCTGTTCTTTTTTCAAGGGCTCACACCTAATGTGTTTCTTTATCTATTGCTCTATTATATATACTCAAATCTACACAGATTCAGGCACTAATTTATATAAGTTAGCAAACTCCAGTAGTCTGCAGCTGTATATTTTTTTCAATATGGCCTCCTTTCTTCAGTTCAAATATATTTACGGTATTTATTACGTTTAGTGAATTATACACTCTGTAGGCCTATATGTCGTATGTGGGACACTGATAGACAAATGTATATTATTACGCTTCACATGTAAGTATCTACTCGGCCTTTATGCTGAATGCCAAGGGTTTAGCTGCTATGTGGAAAATTGGAAATACTTGGAGAAAGCATATTACTGAAACATATTGGTGATTAGCTTCCTCATTGCTTTTAATCTAAGACATTTGCAGAATTTAACCAAACAAGTTATCGTCATCTCCCTGTACAAACGAAACTAAAACTAGGACTAATAAGCTACTGCTTTTCCCATATAATTACCTTTTCTCATACCACTGGAGAGTGCATTCATCATGATTGCTTGCTTTACAAAGTGTAAAACCAAACTTTCTTTCTTTGCATTGGACATTTAGCACTCATGCCATATTTTAATGAGGGTCGAGTTTTTTTACGTATTGCATTACTGAAAGACTAAACACATTGTGAACCTTACATTGATTTTCTCTTTCACTTCTTTCAGAAATGAGTTCTTCAAGTCTCAAATATCCTCAATTCTTTACAGTCATTCTTCCCGATCGCGGCTCTACAAATGTGGTACATACCTTCCTCTTTTCTTTCAACTTTGTCATTTCATATACCAGATTGCACATGAAACAACATTGTTTATCTTAATACTTATCATTATTACAAATCATATTTGCACTTTAACACCTACACTGCTCATACTCAGGACAATTTATTGTCCTTGCTTATCTGAGTAAAGAGTACACTTATCATTATTGTTGTCATACTCTTTTCCTTATAATACAGTCCCTACTTGGTTGATATAAGAATCGCATTTATAGCCAGCACAACTGATTCTAGATTAATACAACCATTTATGACTGACTCATTCCAATATATTATGTTCTTTGAAAAAAAATTTGCTACCTGAACCCCCAACCCAAGGCTGTTGTTCTTTGTACGTCATTATTCTTCATCTGCATGGTTCCACTCTGCAAGTCTGCAGTAAGTTCTAATGATAATTCCACTGTTTTTCTTTTCCCCATAGATAAATAGCTGATTCAACATTCCATACATGATTACATACAAACCACAGCAAACAACGGAACTATTAATCTCAATGTCAATGGCAGATGGAGTATAAAATATGCTTTGCGTTAAAATCACTGTTTTATGCTCTACAAATTTGTAGCATAACCCTTCTACATATATGTTATTTTTATTTTATCAGAAAGAATATTTACCCACATTTCTTATTGACAGAAAATCCCAGATGCTTTTGTTGAAATTATAAAGAAAGGCATACCTAAGAAGATGGTCTTGAAAAACCGCTCTGGTAAGATTTGGCTTGTAACCATTAGCAAATTAGAAAATGGTTTCTACATACAAGAAGGATAGTCGAAGTTTGTCATAGACAATTCCCTAGGAATAGGAGAATTCGTCGTGTTCAAATACAACGTGCACCACATTTTCGAAGTCATCATTTTTGGGACGACCGAATGCGAAAAGGGACAAGATGGTTGTAGTGTAAAGGAGAAAACGACATACAAAAGCATACAAGGCAATACAAGGGGAAAGATAAACACCAAAAATTAGACAGATAGCTATTCCGTTCAGAAGCATTACCCAATTGCTTCTGAATTTATATAATGTAAGCACTACTACTTTTTAGCTTGACGGAACCTTACTACGCCAAGTACTCTGTTCTAAGACAACCTACTTTTGTCGTACGCATTACCATCGTCTACATTATATGCACCGTTTTGATCTGACAATGTAATGTATGCACGTTTTCATGCACCATCAAATGTAATGTATGCACATTTTCATGCACCATCAATATAGCTACTGCATATTAATCAACAAAGTCTTCAGCAACACAATACCACCTTACATGGAGCTCTTTCCACAGATTCATAACAATCAAAACCGACTAATTCACCAAATTGGGGCAGGGCGCGGTGCACCAACTAGTAGGATAAAATGTAAGTATATTGTATAAATGAAATCGTCACCAAATATCGATGCATAAACTACATCATACACAGATAATAAAAAACCCGCCCATATAAGACCGGATCGGAGCCTCTTATCTAGACCAAAAAAACACAAAAACAACAAAACCTAATAGGATAGTGTTGTTCTTACATCAAAATCAAATACATCAAAACGTAGATAAAACAAATTCCATCTCACACTTCTCTACAAAATCCCAATGATCATCATCGTTATTTTGGTTTCTCGATCTGAAGTTGGGTGATCCACCTTTTGTCCCTATCTTCGACCATCTGATGAAAACCTTGAAATTTTATGCAAATGAAAGGCTTAACAATCTTTTCGGCCTAATAAGTTTGCTTTCAAATCTGCTCAGGCTTCGTTGCGGCCAGATCTGGTACACGCATGCATTGAGAGTGGAGTTGATTATGTCATGTCTCATGTTCGATGTAACACCCCAATTATCCAGCCAAGATAGTTAAGGCATTACCATCTCCGCTTCCCGATGTAGTATTTCAAGAACTCCAATCAAAGAACATTTTATTATAAATATAAAGTTTAATGATAACATAAACGTAAACAAATGAATAAAATATAACTCATGACTACTATACTCTCCTAGCAACTATACTAGTCACGTGACTCGTCAAGTTCGTCCCGTCTCCCGCGTGGTAACCAAACAACCTGTACATAACCTGCTCTCCCCATATGACCAAACACTACGCCAAATATCACCACCAATAACGGTAAAATAACGCATTTACCGTAATTAAATAGAAACACGGAACCGTTATTACAACGACGGTTGTTAAACGTATACCATGGTTAAAAACCATTATATTAAAACAATAACGCACCATAATACCGTTATCACAACTCAATAACGGTTATAAAACTGTTGTAAAATCTATTAATGGCAACGAGTATACTATTATGAAACCGTTGTTACATATTAATAACGTTGCGCAAAACGTTGTCCTAGTTATCAATGACTACGGTTTCGCGGTAGGAAAACCGTTATTAAAAAGTATACTTAATAACGGATCATTTCGTAATCAATTTCGTAACCTTAACAACGGCTTTACTACAAAAACAACCGTTGTCATATTTCTTACCTAGACAACGATTGTTCTTCTAAAAATGAGCGTTGTAATTGTGGAGAATAAGACAACGGTTATTGTTCGTTATCATTTAATTTTGGCAGCTTGAATAGTATATGAAATATGTCAACGGTTCTTAAGCCAAACAAAATCGTTGTAAGATATTCTTTAAAACAGTTTTTTTTAACCGTTATCTTTAAAAATAATTTTTTTTTAAAAAAGTAATCCTGACAGCTGCTGAAATGCTATTTTTTCAGCAGCGTTTCTAGCAGCTGCTGATAAAATTGCATTCCAGCAGCACTGGAATGCTATTATTTCAGCAGCTGCTGAAATAATAGCATTTCACCAGCACTGGAATGCAATTTTTTCAGCAGCTGCTGAAATAATAGCATTCCAGCAGATGTGCACTGCAAAAATTCTATCCTGCATCAAAATATTAC
>JAGPOY010001992.1:31765-47534 GCA_018983105.1 Silene uniflora | reverse complement strand
ATAACGAAAATCAAGTTCTTTCTATCATGCTTATATCATGCGATGATTCATATAAAACAGTAACATCAATACTTTTAATTATAACATGCCAACCACATAATTTCATGCATCGTCTCTATGCTTTCGCATACTGCCTTTCAATTATATCATATCATGCATCTCATATCAGCCGTATACAACATTAACTTCATAAGATAACATGGACCACACATATGACACTACCCTCGGGTGAACGGTTCTAAGTTGTAAAGGCAAGGTGCGGCTTTAGGACGTCTCCCAAGCCCTTGCAGTAGCTCCATACAACTCTTCCCCGGGTTCATTTTAATTAGACACCCTATGTTCATTTTATTCATTGGTTAGGTTCAAAAATCGTTCGCTCTAATACCACTTTGTAACACCCCCACATACCAAGGCCCCTTACCAGGGACTGCCCTAGCATATAAGGATGCTACGATCTCGGTTGCCCGAGGTAGTGAACATCATAAAGAAAACAATCCGGGACAATTTATTAATAATGTAAATAAAGTTAAGGTTTACATCCAAACTGTCTTAACTGAAAAATCAGACAAATGTCTAAACAACTCAAAACTAAAGCTAAAACTGGCGGAAGCTATACTGAAGCACTAGACTCGGCTGTGTCCCCTCCATCCGACTCCATCAACAAAGATACCTGCTTCAATCTGCTCACCACCCCCGAAGGATCACAGCAGGTCAAAGACAACATAAACGGGGTAAGCAACCGGTACAAATCATAACTCAATGCAATGTAAATAACATTAACAGCGGAAGACAATCATAAACTCATAATCCCTTTCAGCCAGGTCCCATCGCAACAGGTACCCAAGTCAACCAGTGACACAGCCTCGTCACCGCAGCCACTCATCGCAACAAGTGATAACCCTAGGTTCATTAATGTGCACATCCTCCTTGTGATGGGAGTCACAAGGAGCGATCGAAGGGCGTGGACCATCCCCCAATGGACTCACTCAGCCGGAACCGTTTATCAACCGTAACCATCATGCAATGCAATACAATTAATACCTTTAATCATGCTATTTCATCAATCATGCAATAATCTCAGCAGTTAATCAATACAATACTGTCACAACCGAATTACTGAGTAGGAAATCCTACCTGATAGCAATTCCGCAGCAATAATCACACAACACAGCTAGAAGGGCTCCTCTACAAATTCGCAACCTAGAATAATCAAATAATCAATCAACTTTTCCCTAATAGCGATTCACATGCAATACTATTGAATTAATCATAATCTAATCATAATAATTCTAGATGTAGCAAGAATTACGAATTATCGGTGACGGCAGGCGAAGATCTGGATCTCTCTTGACTCCGAAGTGATTAGGAATGGTTTTAGGGTTTTGTGATAGTAAAAAGTGTAAAACCTGTAAGTGAAAGAATTACTCTTCCTTTTATATGAATTACCCATTCCTAATTACTTTTAAGTCGGTTCGCCAGCCCGTCAGGTATACTCGGCCGAGTACTCAATACTCGACCGAGTGCTCCTGTACTCGGTCGAGTACTCACTCGGCAGACCACTGCCTTAAAAACCACATTGTCTACTCGGTCGAGTAGACACTATTCAGCCGAGTAGACCCTTAAGTGATACGGGGTGTTACAGAAATTATGTCCATGATTAAGTAAATCATGTACATGAATAAGCAACACCCTTGATAATGAGTAGTTGAAAGCAAAAGTTGCCTAATGTACGATATTTCCTACTCTTTGGAATTGCTCTACTTTTATAATTTTTGGGAGTAAATTTTAATCAAATGGACAACTCCTAAGAATTGAAGGGAATATGAGAGAAATAAACTACTATTTATTTTATTGTCTTCTTTTTTTACCCCTTTATTCCACTGTATTAAATACAGAATACTTATTATGTTCTTTAATATTTTTTTTTGTTGGCAACTGTAATTGATACTCCCTCCTATTTTCAATAACTCTCCCTATTTCCTTTTTCATTTATTCACAATACTATCCCTATTTCTTTTTTTGGTAAAGTTTTATACTTATTTTAATCACATCACCGCACAACAATACTTATTTTAATCACCTCACCCCACAATAATACTTATTTTAATCACCACACCCGCAATAATACCCCATAATACCTTCCCTCTTTCCAATTACCTCACCCAACCACAATACTTTAGCTTATTTAATTCGGTTTCCTTAATTTCCGTACCCTCCTTGAATAAGGAGAGTTATTCAGAATAGGAGGAAGTATAATGTTTACAAATTACAATCTAGTAACACAACTCTCATAGTCATACATACATAGTACATTGTTAAAAATAAAGTACAATTTCCTAGTATTTTGCTACGGGATATGGGATAACGTCGAATATCAACAAAATGTTGGTGGAGTATGGTAATTGGACACGACCTTCCTCATTCATGTCATCAACAAGGCGGAAAGTTCCCAAAGACCATCGTCGAGACGATTGCTCTGTCAAAGAAACGAGAACCAGATGCACTTATGTCACAAGGACGTAGAAATGAAATGGTGAAAGCAAGCAACAAAAGCTTGCCTATAATGGAGAAAAATCTCCTTCATCCAGATGATTGAACAAGCCAGACCAAAGCCCAACAACCCAAGAAGCCACGCCAAAAGACGAACAAGTACAAAGAAAACCCATCAACAATAGCCACATTCAGCACTGAAAAACATTCCAGTGCAAACTCAACATTGTAATACCCCGAAATCTGCTAAGTACAGCTCGGCCGAATGGAGCTTAGTCGGCCAAGTAGACTTGATGGTCAGACTTCAAATTGTTCTGCCGAGTGTGTACTCGACCGCGTACAGAACAACTCGGCCGAGTATCGAGTACTCGGCCGAGTGACACTGTAGCTCGGCCGACTCGAATGTCGGGTTAGGCGGACCGGCTTAGGCTTGATTATGAGTGATTAATAATTATAAAAGAGAACGTCACTTCATCTAATACAGTTTTACGTTTCTAATCTTTTTACAAAACCCTAAATCACTCATAATCAATCCTAAGACAAGAGGAATTCGGATCTTCGCCTTTCGCCTTCATCATTTTTCTAAGTATACTAGATCTATATATTATATTGCTTGTTTATGTTGTTGTTTGATAAGATTTGTGAAAACGCATTACGGCATCAGTTTGATTAGATGACATTATGTGTTCATAGGTAGAGACTTCGTGGAGGAGCCTTTCTAGCCGTGTTGTCTTGTGATTTCGAATTTGCTATCTGGTAGGGTTTCCCTACTCAGTATTTCGTATTTGTGACGGTATTGTATTGATTTACTATTGAGATTGGATTATGTGATTGGTAGCGTGACATGATTATTAGCATTGATGTATTGTATGAATGTTCCGGCTGAATAACGGTCCCGACTGAGTGAGTCCATGTTTGGGAGATGGTCCACGCCCCTTATTCACTCCTTGTGACTCCCATCACAAGGAGGATATGCAGATTTACGACCTGGGTTCACTTGTTGCGATGAGTGGTTGAGGTGACGAGGTTGTGTCACTGGCTGAAGGATACTGGTTGCGATGATTATCTGGCTGTAGGGCTTATATGTGAACGATTTGTATTCCGTTGCTGTTAGTATTCATATTGTATCGTTGAGCCACGTTTGTTTATTATTTCTGACCCCGTTTGTTGTTGTCTTTGACCTGCTGTGATCCATCGGGAGTGGTGAACAACCATTTAGCGGGTTGATATGATGATGGAGTCGGATGGAGGGGACACAGGCGAGTCTAGATCTTCAGTTATAGCTTTTACACATAGTTTCCTTTTAATTTGGTTTTGGAACAGTTGTATCGTTTTTCGGTTTGGTTTAAGACAGTTTTGAGATGATGTAAACGTTAACCTTTTTATACTTTAATAAATTATCCTCGACTGTTATCTTTTGATGTTCACTACCTCGGGCAACCGAGATGGTAGCATCCTTATATGCTAGGGCAGTCCCTGGTAAAGGGCCTTGGTATATAGGGGTGTTACAAAGTGGTATCAGAGGGAACAATTTTGGAACCTAACCAATGATTAAAATGAATGTAGGGTGTCTAATTAAAATGAACCCGCAAGGGCTTGGGAGACGTCCTAAACCCGCATCTTGCCTTTACAACTTAGAACCGTTCACTAGGGGATAGTGTCGTATGTGTTGTTGTGTTGCTTTATGGGTGTTTATGTTTTGTATTGTTGAATATGAGAAAGATGTATGAGTTATGCAAGGTTAAAAGGCAGTATGCAAGTTGCATAAAGATGAATACGATATGAGTAATATGATGCATGTTTAGTTTGCAGGTTTTAAGCATGTTTATGATTGTTCAAATGAGTTGCATAGAAAGCATGTGATAATTAGAAGATATGAACTTAAATGTATGCATGATGGTATGATTTTGTGTTTATTATGTGGCTTTTATACGATAGATGTATGCGATAGGAAAAGACACAGTATAAGATGGGAAGTAAGATGGGTAGTCCGGAACAGCATGACTCGACCGAGCTAGGGAGTGACTCGACCGAGTTACTTATACTCGACCGAGTAGGGTAGATGTGGTACGGAACAGTAGCTACTGGAAAATGTGTACTCGACCGAGTAGTAGAATGACTCGATCGAGTAAGGCTGAATCGGCCGAGTAGTTTTGTGATCCGACCGAGTTGGATTTAGAGTACCATTCTGGGGAGCTACTGGAGTAAGGTGACTCGGCCGAGTAATGATCTTACTCGACCGAGTTGGATGCACTCGACCGAGTTGGTCCACCACTCAGACGAGCTACTCTTTGGGCGGGTGTAATTGAATTTTGAGTCGTAGGCTAATGCTTACGTTTATCTTGTTTAACTCTATAAGCTCAAAATGCCGCCAAAGATATCAGCCACCCATCTTCTAGCCGTTAACATTAGGTTGGTTGAGATAGCTAGGTTGATCGAACAGAATGAGAATCTCACGGAGATCATCAAACGGGTAGGAAAGGAACCAGGTGAGATGAGTGCACCTAAGATGAGCACCATAATCTCTCGCTTCCACCCTACTATCTTTGAGAGCACCGATGAGCCCAAACTGCTCGACAACTGGCATGATGAGATGGAGAACTTAATGGAGGTCGTCCAATGCCCGGAAGAGTTGTAAGTTGATCAAGCTGCGTTCTACTTGAGGGATGCCGCTAGCGTATGGTGGAAAAACGTCAGAGAAACGGCTAGGGAGCACTACAAAAACCAAGGCATGGGGTTCATTCCACGGAGAGCTTTCAAGTCCGAGATGAGGAAGCGTTTTGTACCGGAGCATGTTCGCAATAAGTTGAGGGCGGAGTTTTATTCCTTCGTCATGACAGATGGGATGACGGTAGCTGATTATTATCACAAGTTCTATGCATTGTCCCGCTATGTCGCAGATACGGAGCTGAGTGATCTAAGTTTGGCTATTCGTTTTGAGAAAGTGCTGCACTTTAAGGTTATGGAGAAGTTACCGGCTGGGATATTATCAGATCTGACTGAGGTGTATGAGTGAGCTGGACATGCGGAATGACTCATCGACATGTCTAGGGAGGCTAGGGAACGTGCTACTGAGAAGAGGAAAGCTGACAGCGAGGGTAATAGACAGGGAAATCATAAGAGGGGTGGCTACACCCAATCTCGGGGGTACTCGGGAGGATCTAGCTATGGAGGAGGATCTCTTGGTGGAAGTAGAGGTGGTCATACCTCTAGTGATCTATCTACTTTTACATGCTACAACTGTGGTAAAGTGGGCCATCGCCGACTCGAGTGTCGAGGTCCCGGAGGAGGAGCTTACTAGCCGCGATCATATCAAGGAGGCTTCTCGCAGGCACCTACGCAGAGCATGGCTAGTAATAAGCCAGCTGGGTCTTGGTATAACCAAGATGGGTAGAACAACAATGGTGGAGGGTCCTATCAGCGTCCGAGTAACACTGGGAACCAGACAATGGCAGCTACGTCGACTACATCAGCAACCACAGTGCAAGGAAGGGATCCGGCTAAGAGTAGTGGCAAACTATTTATGATGGAGAAGCAGGCAGTAGAGGACGACGCGCAAGTCGTCACCGGTACATTTTCTATTCACAATACACCATCTTTTCTTTTATTCGATTCCGGGGCAACTCATTCCTTTGTATCTAGGAGTCATGCCAAGGTTATAGGATTAGGAGAACATGAACTAGTAAAGGATGAAGTCTTTATACCTTACGGGGAGTCAGTGTCTTGTAATAAGAGCTATAGGGATGTGTCAATGTATGTTGGGGAAATGGATTTTTCAGTCGACTTGTTAGAATTTCCATTAGACGGATTCGAAGTCATTGTCGGGATGGATAGGTTGGGTAGGCACCAAGTTAAGATAGATTGTCATCAGAAGAGGGTGAAATTTAGAGGTCCTAAATAGAAGAGTGTGTCTTACCGTGGGTTTGTGGTCAAACCCAAGTTTAAGTTGATTGCAGCAATGACCTTAAAGTCTTACTTAAGGAAAGGATGTCCAATGATCCTTTGCCACATTTGGGATAACAGATCGGAGATATCGATAGCATCGGAAATACCAATTGTGGAAGAGTTTGCGGATGTCTTTCCTAATGAGATATCGGGGTTACCACCAAAGAGAGATATCGACTTTAGCATTGACCTGAAGCCGACGACTGGACCGATTTCTAAGGCTCCATACCGAATTGCGCCGAAAGAGCTGGAGGAATTAAAAAAGCAACTAGATGACCTGTTGAAGAAGTGGTACATTAGACCAAGTGTATCACCTTTGGGAGCACCGATCCTATTTGTTATGAAGAAAGACGGTAGTATGAGGATCTGCATTGACTACCATGAGTTGAACCATGTCACTGTGAAGAATAAGTATCCGTTGCCCAGAATATATGACTTATTCGATCAGCTAAGTGGAGCTGGAGTGTTCTCGAAGAATGACTTTAGGTCAGGTTACCATCAGCTGAGAATTTGTGATGAAGATGTGCCAAAGACAGCTTTTCGATCAAGGTACGGACATTACGAGTATGTGGTGATGCCTTTTGGGTTAACTAATGCACCAGCGGTGTTTATGGACTTGATGAACCAGATTTTCAGTGAGTTTCAGGATCAATTCGTCGCAGTATTAATCGATGACATTTTGGTATACTCTAAGACTAAGGAGGAGCATGCTTAGCATTTGAGGTTAGTTTTGCAAAAATTATGCGATAACAACCTTTATGCTAAATTGTCTAAGTGCGAATTTTGGTTGGACAGGGTCGCTCTTTGGGTCACATCATTTTGAAGGAACGTGTTTCGGTTGATCCAAGTAAGAATTCGGCAGTGTCGAACTGGGAAGCACCGAAAAACGTGGCAGAAATTCGGAGTTTCTTGGGTTTGACAGGTTACTCTCGGAGGTTTGTGAAAGATTTTTCAACAATTGCGAGACCGTTGACAGCTTTGATGAGAAAGGATACCGGATTTTGCTGGGATGAGAGCTGTGAGACAGCGTTACAGACTTTGAAGGAGCGTTTGACAAAGGCTCATCCTAGCTTTGCCTGAAGGGAGTGAGACTTTTGAAGTGTATACAGATGCCTCAAAGAATGGTTTGAGCTGTGTCTTGATGCAGAATGGGAGAGTAATCGCTTATGCTTCGAGACAGTTGAAACCTTATGAGGAGAATTATCCGACACTTGACCTGGAACTAGGTGTTGTAGTTTTTGCTCTCAAAATATGAAGACATTACCTCTACGGAGCGAGATTTAAGGTGTTTTCGGATCACAAGAGCTTGAAGTACATCTTTACTCAGAAGAAGTTGAACATGTGACAGCGAAGATGGATAGAGTTGATTGGTGATTATGATATGGAGATACTGTATCACGAAGGGAAAGCCAATGTAGTAGCTGATGCGTTAAGTCGGAAGAGTATACAATTCTTATGCACTAAGTTATCTTTGATGCAGCTAGTGACTTGTCGATTAAGCCAGAGCTTTATAATGATATTCGAGAGAAGCAGTTACTTGATCTAAAGATCATGAAGTGGAAAGGGAAGTTGAATGACACCGAGAACTCAAGATTTTCGATTCATGCTGACAACAGTCTTCGTTTTGATAGACAATAGTGCGTGCCTAATGATGCTGAAATGAGGAAGGCAATTATGACGGAGGCTCATTGCACTCCTTATTCAGTGCATCCGGGTGGTGACAAGCTTTATAAAGACCTTAGAAAGACCTTTTAGTAGCCTGGAATGAACAAGGAGGTCGCTGAGTTCGTGGCTAAGTGTTTGACTTGTCAACGAGTCAAATGTGAGCAAAGAAGACTACAAGGTTTAGTTCAATCTCTTGAAGTACCTGAATGGAAGTGGGAATCTATATCCATGGACTTTATCGTGGGATTACCGAGAACTCGACAAGGTAATAACATGATTTCGGTGATAGTTGATCGACTGACGAAGTCAGCTCACTTTATTCCTATGAAAGACACTTGGAGTAAGGTTCAGCTAGCTAACGGGTATAGAAATTAAATAATGTGGTGTGACTGCATGGTGTACTAAAAGACATTGTATCGGATAAAGGTGCACGATTTATCTCTAAGTTTTGGCAAGAGTTGCAAGAATTGATGGGTACTACTTTAAAGATGACCACAGCATTTCATCCTGCGACAGACGGTCAAACTGAGAGAACAATCAAGACTCTAGAGGACATGTTGCGAGCTTGTGTGATCGAGTTTGGTGGAACTTGGAAGGAGAGACTTTACTTGATCAAGTTTTCGTACAATAATAGCTATCATACGAGCATCGCTATGGCACCGTTTGAAGCTTTATATGGAAGGAAGTGTAGGAGTCCAGTGTGTTGGGATGATATTGCAGAAGCTGTGGTTTTAGGATCAAAAATGGTACAAGATATGGTTGACCAAATAAATATGATCAGGCAAAAGATGAAAGCAGCTCAGGATCGACAAAAGAGTTACGCCGATTCACATCGCAGACATGTTGAGTTCCAGTCAGGTGACAAAATTCTGTTGAAAGTCTCACCAATGCGCTGTGTAATGCGATTCGGTAAAAGAGGAAAGCTGAGTCCGAAGTACATTGGACCGTATGATATGTTGGATCGAGTTGGCGAGGTAGCTTACCGACTTGCCTTGCCAGTTGCACTTGATAGAGTTCATAACGTGTTTCACGTATCACAGGTACGACGGTATAATCCTAATGCGTCACGTGTATTAGAACATAAAACTATCGAACTGGATGAAACCTTAACTTATGAGGAGCTACAAACCAAAGAAAATTTTGGATCGCGAGATTCGAAAGACAAGTAATGGTGAAACGGCGATAGTTAAGGTGTTGTGGTCTAACCACGAGATGTAAGAAACCACATGGGAAGCTGAAGAGGCTATGCATGAGAAGTATCCACATCTTTTTGACGAGGTATGTTTGGTTACGAGGACGTAACCTTATTCTTTTAAGGGGGGGTAGGAGATGATCGCATCATATTTGTTATGTTTTAAGTCAAGTTTGTTTTATGTTTTAAGCCAAGTTTTGAGTTACAAGTTCGTGTTTTGAGTCGGTTGGGTAAGTTATAAGTTTATGGGAGTGTCAGATGTTGAGTTATAGAAGTGTTAGATCTTTTGTCATGTTTCGTTGTGGGTATAAGTTGAACTTCGAGGACGAACTTCATATCTAAGTAGGGAAGACTGTAATACCCCGAAATCTGCTAAGTACAACTCGGCCGAATGGAGCTTACTCGGTCGAGTAGACTTGATGGTCAGACTTCAGATTGTTCTGTCGAGTGTGTACTCGACCGAGTACAGAACAGCTCGGCCGAGTATCGAGTACTCGGTCGAGTGACACTGTAGCTCGGCCGAGTCGAATGTCGGGTTAGGCGGACCGGCTTAGGTTTGATTATGAGTGATTAATAATTATAAAAGAGAACGTTCGTTCATCTAATACAGTTTTACGTTTCTAATCTTTTCACAAAACCATAAATCACTCATAACCAACCCTAAGACAAGAGGAATCCGGATCTTCGCCTTTCGCCTTCATCATTGTCGTAAGTATACTAGATCTATATATTATATTTCTTGTTTATGTTGTTGTTTGATAAGATTTGAGAAAAAGCATTAGGGCATCAGTTTGATTATATGATATTATGTGTTCAAGGCGGAGAATTCGTAGAGAAGCCTTTCTAGCTGTGTTGTCATCTGATTTCGGATTTGCTATCAGGTAGGATTTCCCTACTCAGTATTTCATATTTGTGAGGGTATTGTATTGATTGACTGCTGAGATTGGATTATGTGATTGGTAGCGTGACATGATTACTAGCATTGATGTATTGTATGAATGTTCCGGTTGAATAGCGGTCTCAGCTGAGTGAGTCCATGTTTGGGAGATGGTTCACGCCCCTTGTTCGCTCCTTGTGACTCTCATCATAAGGAGGATGTGTAGATTTATGACCTGGGTTCACTTGTTGCGATGAGTGGTTGATGTGACGAGGTTGTGTCACTGGCTGAAGGATACTTGTTGCGATGAGTATCTAGCTGTAGGGCTTATATGTGAACGATATGTATTCCGTTGCTGTTAGTATTCATATTGTATCATTGAGCCACGTTTGTTTATGATTGCTAACCCCGTTTGTTGTTGTCTTTGACCTGCTGTGATCCATCGGGAGTGGTGAGGAGCCGTTTAGCAGGTTGATATGATGATGGAGTCGGATGGAGAGGACATAGCCGAGTCTAGATCTTCAGTTATAGCTTTTCCACATAGTTTGCTTTTCAGTTTGTTTTTTGAAATAGTTGTATCGTTTTTCGGTTTGGTTTGAGATAGTTTTGAGAGGATGTAAACGTTAACCTTTTTATACTTTAATAAATTGTCCTCGATTGTTATCTTTTTTTATGTTCACCACCTCGGGCAACCGAGATGGTAGCATCCTTATATGCTAGGGCAGTCGCTGGTAATGGGCCTTGGTATATGGGGGTGTTACAAACATAAACCGGACACGAAATCACCTTAACCTTCCAACAAGCGCGAGTTATTATTTCTTAAATAAAAACAAAACAGAACAATAAGCCTAAAAGAGAACAACATGACAAACATACTGGAGGAAATCACCCCAACCATCCCAACCATCGCCACTGCCAAACCCAAATCAAAATTGCTTCCATCAAAGCTCAACCAAAGCATAAAAAAACAACATTCCTAGAGAAGCCCACACAAACATTTTACTAAATAGAAACCATTTTTGTAGCTTGCTTAATCGCTACTTGATTAGTTTCTAGTTGCGAGCTACTATTTCAACTTGTTACCTTAATCTTTGTTTGATAGCGCATTTAAGCTATAACTTATTTGAGCAAGTAGCTTATTTAAACAATAAAAATATGAGTTAGCTTATCTTATTAGCTAAAATAAAAAGTTATACTACCTTTTAATTGTTTTGTACTTTTTTTTAAAAATAAAAATATGAGTTAGCTTATCTTATTTCCCTTCAACTTTTTCCCGTGACTAATATGCTAGTATAATAATGATAGGGATATTCTCTCGTGTACCCCTGTACTTTTTCATTTTCTCTCGTGTACCCCTCTTTTTTTGTAAAAAAACTTTGAATAGCAATAACTCATATCTACGAGTTCAGAAAACGGTAAATTTTTTTTCATATTGTACGTAACGAGATCTTCGGTTTGAAAAAGAAATCATTGTTTTTTGAATTCTTATTCGGGAATTATGATCGGTCAAAGTCTATTGACGAAATAAATTTTTACTGACTAAAACTCTCAGTTATAATTTCCGAAAACGATAATATTTTTTTTCAAACCGAAGATCTCGTAAAGACGTACAATATGAAAAAAAAAATTATCGTTTTCTGAACTCGTAGATAGGAGTTATTGCTAGTCAAAGTTTTTTTACAAAAAAAAGAGGGGTACACGAGAGAAAATGAAAAAGTAGGGGTACACGAGAGAATATCCCTTATTTTTTTTATTAATTTTTAAAATTTTTATTTTGTACTTTTCATGAAAACATAACCATTTTTACTTTTGTGATATGATAAATTGAATTTCTCATAATTTTTTTTTAAAGGGTTTAATTTCACTTATTATTTAAGATTATGGGCCAAATCACTTCAATTGAAAGTTATGAGGGTTAATTTCACAATTGCACAGAGTTATAGGGGTCAATCACCACTTCCCCGAATTTATATGTAACCTAAATCAAATATACAGTATAACTGATTCTCTCTCCCTCTCCATATTTTTCTAACCGATTCATAATTATGCAGTTACCCAATTATCTATTCCTTCAACATTATTTTTTCATCTATATTAAGTCACGATCTTTAATCAAATCAAAGGTCTATACAAGAATTTCAATCTGTCCATGATAAAACCTATACATAGTCATGGTTTATTACAATTTAACGCATAAAATTACAGTGCTCGCTTACGGAGCTCGAATTGTTAAGTACGGAGCTCGAAACCTTTCTTACAAAAAATTGTACATAGTTCTGGTTTATTGCAATTTTAGCATATAAAATTACAGAGCTCGAAATCTTTCTTATGGAGCTCGAATAGTTACGTATGGAGCTCGAAACCTTTCTTAAAAAAAAAATTTGTACATAGTAATGGTTTATTGCAATTTTAGCGTATAAAATTACAAAGCTCGAAACCTTTTTTACGGAGCTCGAATAGTCACGTATGGAGCTCGAAACCTTTCTTATGGAGCCCAAATCATCGTCATCATCGGTGTTTTCTTCTTCACCATTTTTTTTTTGTCTTTTCGAAGGCCTAAAAGAGGGAATAGACAAGATGAATTGTTCTACGAAATTAGCGTTCATGAACTCGAAATTTTTGTAGATATCAAGGTTTATGCCTCGAGATTTTTCTACATTACCAAGGTTTACCAAAACCCGGAACGGAAAATGCAAAGAACAACGCAAAAGATCATATTATTTCAGTAAAAACCCAAATCATCAAGAACATAAAACCTATATATATTGTAGATTGTATATCTTTTTTTCGTTATAGAATGAATTGGAGTAATAGAGGTTTTATGAGAGAAGTGTGGAGAGTCGAGCGGCTAAACGATCGTTCGATTGTTTTTTTGAGAGGTTTAGGTATTTTTTTTTAAAATATTAGGTTGGATAATTAGGCCAGTTGTATAATGCTCATATAGAACTGGTTGTAGGATGAAATTTGTGTGCATAAGCATATTGTAAGAAGGGCATTATCCGTCATCAACTTATGACGGATAATGCCCGTCTTCAATGAGGATATGTGTTGAGGGTATGACTTATGAGATATGAACATATGATCCAAACCCCACATGCGGCCCATCAATATTGATGATGAGGCTACACCTCAAGTGCAATTTACTTACAGCTTTACTCCTAACAATTTGCATTGGTTATAGTTAACTACTCCGTATAAAGAATTCTTGTGTCTTCCAGAAGAACGTCCTTCTTACACTTATAGAAGGAGGACCAAAATGGAAATGAGGAGAATGATACCTACTCCTTTGAATGTACGAAGTACGTCCTTTCGAAGGACACAAGTATTTCTCAGTCAACTATACATCGGATTATTGATACATTTGTAATTGGCTACAGTTAACTACTATACATCATATGTGTTTTAGGTTACGATCTTTACGTGTAAATTAATCACTTAGCACATCTAAGAATTTAATCGTTTAGATTATTTACATGCATGTATAAGAAAGAAAATCAATTACTCGTAATTATGCGTGGAGAATGCCCTATAGTGAATCAGACTTACATGTATAAGAAAGAAAATCTAACTTTCCTCGTAACTAATTAGTAATTAGGGATGGGTTGGTAACCCTCAAACTTACATGTTAGTATCGCGAGATTTAAACTAAGTCGGTTTAGATGGTTACTTGTAAATTGTAACTATGCGTGGAGAGTAGGGATGTCATTGGGGCGGGTACAAGTGGATACCGCCCGGCACCCGCCCCAGTTGGGGCGGGGATGGGTAGACCTTTGGCGGGTGGTGGGGCGGGTGCGGGTACGGAAATTGTACCCGCCATGGGTAATGGGGCGGGGATGGGTTTTGCATCTTACCCGCCTCATACCCGCCTACCCGCCAATCATTAAAAAAATTACTATTTTAATCTTATTAAGTTATAATTAAGATATAAGTTTAAAAGTAACTATTTTATAAAGCTTTTTACTAACTTTTTGATGAAAAACTAGACTTATAAAGATAAATTCAAAAACAAATGGAAAATAATAGGATTAAATCAACTTTTGATAAACTTGTACCCGCCACGGGGCGGGGATGGTTTTGAAAACTTGTACCCGCCACGGGTGGCGGGGCGGGGATGGTTTTGGGAACTTGTACCCGCCACGGGTGGTGGGGCGGGGATGGGTACGAGTTTTCCTTGGTGGGTATGGGTACGGGGGAGCCTATATCCACCACCGCCCCTGATAAGGGTAAAGTCGTGTCCCCTAATATCAAAATAAACCTAACTTGGCACTAACTAAGATAGCTAGTAGTAAGTAAGGGTCGAGTCCACAGAGAGGCAGTGATTATTTAGTTTGCTAGGTCAATACAGTCTAAGTAACCGATTTGGGGGTTTTGATTGGTTGATTTCTAAACTAATAGCAATAAGGTAAATAAGCAAATTCAATAAGATTAAAAGGTTTAGGGGTCGAGTTCACTAGGTTAGTTATTCAGGGGTGTGATTTAACTTGTTGATTGAGCAATTATGTTGTTTAAGGTCATACGATCTATCGATTCAAATATGCCCTTTAGATCTAAGCTTAACATGCAATCGCTATCATTAACTAGGTCTATTCAATTGTGCAGCTATATTGATTCTAACCCCGGTCGGTGGCAGTCTCAATTTTATCCCAGTCTTAGTCCAATCGGCACTAATCCTAGTTAGCAAATCAGGTCAACAATCGAACAACAACTAAAAGCAGATTTTAACAATCAGTTAATTAGGTTAATCCCCTTTCTAACATGCAACCTAGATCCCTCTACCCTAGATTGAGATTTAGCTACTCATAACGGTTAAAACAATAACAATCGTAATAATAGAAAACATGATGAAACTAATAGAATAAAGAGTGCTTGAATTATTACCGTAATGAAGAACGGTTGAAAGATCCGTAGCAATAATTAAACTAAGAGCGTCTCCGTAAAACTAAACCTAATTTTAGGGTATGAAAAGCGTGTATAAACTGATTCACGAGCCCTTTATTTATACAAGTTGGAACTCGTGTTTTAGGAAAGTCGAAACTCTGCTGCCATAAAAGATACTCGATCGAGCCTTAACGTACTCGATCGAGCACGCACTCGATCGAGCCTTACTGGACTCGATCGAGGAACTAAGCCTCTGGTCAGAATTCGTCATGTCTTCACTTGTTTTCACTTCAAGTCTCCTCGTTCCTCGTGCCTTGCCTCGTGTTTTCCTCCATGCCATAACCGTAGTGCTACTCCCAGCTCAACTACTCCTCGTAATGCGTCTTATCTGCATTAAAACATAAAATGGCGGTAGCAACGACTATTCACCAAAAAGGCATGTAAACAATATAAATAGCACAAGAACGGTATAAGAACATCACAAATGGGGAGCTATAATAGTCTATATGAAAGTGATACATCAAACTTCCCCAAACCAACCCTTTGCTTGTCCTCAAGCAAAGCATCACACATTACAAAAGGCAATCATACAAATGGTGAAAGATTAACTCAGAGCAAATGTCTAAGCACATACAAATCCCAGTTATCCATATCTAGAACAAAGTGATGACAAAAATGTACCAATAAAACAAATTCAAAGGTACGGGTAATAGATTAACGCA